>CM034151.1:462924561-463008655 GCA_019776745.2 Taxus chinensis
TACGTGTGTCTAGTTACCTTTAGTCATATGGATTACTTCCTTATATCAAATCATGTCCCTAAAATGACCTAGAGTGTAACCAAGTCAATTATGAGTTTATGTAAACCTATATGATCTGATTCGAAAGGGTGTTGCGACATGTCAGCTGCAACATTGTGTCCTTATGAAGACCCAGTCTTCATGATGACACATTATTGTAGTTGGCATGTACCAACATCCCACGAAATCCCCTCATCTAGAGGTACATATCTAGATAAGAGGTTAAATACTCTCTTATCTTCTTAATTTAAGATTCAGTTTCAGCAATCCTGTTGATTTTCTAATCTCTTCGATCATTATGGTTGCTAGTCATAAATGACTTATGGTTGTCATGTAGCTTAATCTGCAATCAATCCTTCTACTTGAAGGATTGTATGTCATTCCTTGGTTTCTTAATTTAAGTTCAATATTATAGTCCAAATCAGCTTAACACAGTAAGATTTAACTTATTAATCTTAACCAAGTTTATTCATGACTGAATTTAAATCCAGACTCCCTAATAATGGAATTTATTAAAATGAAGTCTATTTCTTATCATATGTATTCATTTATTTTCAATTACCTTACCTCAATTAAGGTTTTATAAGAAGAAGTATAATTTCCTCCAAATGTCCTTTGGGCATAATACCCGAAAGAGTCACAACGAAATATTTATCCCGAAGACTAATTGTCTTTCCTTTAATATATACTAGTTAGGGTCCAGTGCCAGTAATTTTCTTATACAAGGATCCATATGTATTTTACTCTTATATTAATGTCAATTAATAATCCATATTGACCTAGTTGTGTGCTCATCTATGTATGCCTACGTAGAAGTTGCATTTAAGAGGAAAATAGAGTATAAAATCCCTCTTGCCCTATTTCATTAGAGTACAACTGAAATGATTCAAAATAGATATGTTTACTAGAGAATAAGAATAAGTCTACAATCCCCTTTTTTTGTATGCCAAAAAGACCATGACACATCAAATATCAATAACACTCAATCATTTCTTATTAATCAAACAAAATACATATTTTACTGGTCTAAACATTTCAGACATTTTTCATGTCATTCTTCATTGATAAAATCAAGTAAAATTTATAATTTTTCAATTTTTCAATTACATCTCAAAAAGAATAATAAATCCTCATTAAAATGCAACCTTTAAGTAAAAATAGGAAGCATCATAAAGGAACTTGTCTTCTTTTGTCACTTACGGAATCCATCTGAAAAAATTGCTAGCACGGGTTAGTTCATTGAACTAAGCATGATAAGCACTAATCATTAAAGCAATGTGATTTTGACTAACTGTCTCATAAAAAGAACTCTACTCTTATGAAACATTAAGCAATACAGATAGATACCTGCTAAAGAATTCAGTACCACTAAAAGAAGAAAAAATTGAGAAACCTTGTCACATTAAATAAGTATCAAGATTAAACAACAATATTCATTCAACAATTTAATAAGAAAAGATACAACAGATAAGTAATATTACATCCCAATTACTTATCTGTTTCATTCTATAGTGTCTTTGAATCATTCCAATTTAAGCCAACTCTAGCCTAAATTTTTTGTTTAACATCAATAGATTTTACAAGGTTTAAATTCCATGTACTTCTCTTGAAGATAGTCACGTATCAATTCATTACCTTCTTAAAAATAAATTGAGAAGGAAAGAAAGTGATTCATCTAACTATCTACATTGTAATCCCCTTAAGCTAACCTAACCAAAACAGCCAGCTTCAAGCAAGGTGTAATAATAATGAGAAATAAACAGTCAGAGAGAGATAACAATAAACTACCTTTTGAGCACAAGAGTAACAATAACAAAATCCACAACTCAGAAAGGAGAGAGAGAATGAGATGGAAGTCAATAATCAAGATGAGAGAGAGATTCTCATTATTTCTTAACAATAATGAACCGAATTATATAAAATGTAACATGTAAATCAGTTAACAGCAATGTACTTCCCTCAACACAAAATAGGGATAGTTTCAGTAGCTTACTAGCTACCACTAAATGAAATATTCAAAGAACTCATTCTACAACTGTACCAGAAGTATCAAGCAACAACTGATATTCTAAATTCATCCACGTTGATAGATTTGCACACTAAAAATAAAGCTTATGCATCCCAAATAGAAAGTGATTAAGAGATTACAGTCAAGTAAAAACACGTTTCCTATTCCATAGGAAGGAAAGAAGTCATTTTCAGATACAATGAAAAGAAGTCCAAATAGATTCAAATACAATTCGGAACATCGAAATGATTGCAATCCCCTAGTACATGTGTTCATCATCAATCCAAAAAGGAGAAGGAGAAACTTTACACTCCAATTGAATTTTGACTAAGATGAAAGAAATAAAAGGAAATGAAACCCCAAATTGGTTCCTATTGTTGCAAATCAGTAGCACCCCCTGGATGTTGATCAGATTTCTAGTTTGATCATACTAGCATCCAGTGTGATTGCACAACATTGAATCCTTTCCCCAAGTGTGGGACTTGCAAAATGAGAAAAGAATCTCTAGTTTAGAGGCTAGTTCCCCAATTCCTCTGGTCAGATTTATCACTTACAAGTTATAAAGGTCTATATTTCTAACCCTACCCTAAATTCCAAAGGAGACAGAGATAGAGAATGCAAAAAAGCTAAAACTAATGCTAATAGGTGATGTACCAAAGGAGTGGTGAGCATTTTTTACTTCTGCAGATTAAAACAGTCCATAAAAATGCAACAAAGAACCTCATGCACAAACTGATAATTGTAATGAAGGATCATAAATTAACCAAACAACACAGGCAGAGGATGAAAACTAATCACAGAGGCTGTATTGTTATTTTAATCATCAAAATCACTTGCATTACAACACCTGAGAGGTAAAATAAAAGTTATAGCTCTTAGAAAAGGTCTAATATTCCACCAAAATCACTTCCAAGGTGAGAAAGGGGACCTGCAATACACAAAAAATGTTCAACCCTTTGAAAATGAGCCAAATCTAGCTTTTACAGTGCAAGGGACGAGCCCAGGAGAGAGAAACACGGGAAAACGTGGAAGGGATTCAACCATTGACCAAAATGCATTCAAAACAGCATGGGCATCCTTACAGACCCATCTCCTGACATTTTTAGCCATGCTGGGAGAGAATGCAAGCCATTCTTCACTAAAAACGGTGGTTGAAACGTCATTTCTGTCCATGACCACATGCCAGAGGAATTTTTTGATTTTCTCTCTCCAAAATCAATCAAAATAAGAAAATGACCCCAGAATCTTATAGATAACTTCACCAGCTTTCCATTGATATAAAGAACGTGAAAACCTGAACTCTGGATTGAAAGATAAGGCCATTTGAAGTTTTAGGGTAAAACAGGGCCAAATCGGGTTGGCGGGAAAAAATTCAAAAATTTGCACCTTTTTGGTCATTTGGAAAATTTTCCAAAATTTCCCCATGCTCCACCACTCTAGGTGCCACGTGGTGGCATCTCATTGGTAGCGGACCTTTTAGGGGAAATTTTTTCCAAAAAATCTGCCGAGCCATAACTTCAAAAATACATGGAGTTAGGAGGAAAACTTTACCTTTCTGGAAATATGAGAAAGATATCTATCCAATGGAGTCATTTCTAGAAGGTTTTGAGTGCCTGAAAAGCAAAATATTATGACTGAGGCACAAGAGAGGAGTTAGCAACAAAAAATGAGCAAGGGCACATTTTGGATAACAATTTTGACGACTCAGAGGGGTTATCTGCCTGCTGGATGAAGTTATCAGTTTCCTGAAGCAATCCATTGGGTATGGAGTCATTGAATTCTCTATTTGATACCCCAACTGACTAGAAAATTTCAAGGAGGAAGATGGAATATCACTTGATGGAGTAAGGCCTGTAAACACATCTCCAGGAACAACAAGCTTGTGCCAAAGCACTTAGGGAAAGAAAAACTAATACACGGAAAAACAATGTGCACAAGCACTTAGAGGAATGAAAAACCTAAAGTAATATGTATAGGGTGAAGCATTTCATTCAGTAGCAATGCTTCAGATGGATTCCATTGACTATAATCTGCAGTTCTTCACCATCCAATGAAGAAAACTAGAAAGCATTGTTGTCCTTACACTTTGTGACCATGTATGGGCCACTCCAAATGACATCAAATTTTTAATGCCTTCAAGATTTTGCTCTATCCGCATCCCATTTTAACAATATATCTCCAACTTGGAAGGATATGTTCTTGGCCTTTCGATCAAAGGTCTTCTTTATCAAAGCCTGATCCTTCTCCATTGCTTGGGATGCCTGATTTCTGATTTCTTGGAGCTCCATCAATTCTTAATATCTGACTTCCATGGGCTCAAACTCCAACAACTCCAATTGTTTCATGAGTTCCAATGTTGGCAACTCAAGTGATATGGGCAAAATTTCCTCTCTTCCATAAAAAAGCTTGAATGGAGAGTTACCTGTAGATCTTTTAGGAGTTATCCTATCAGCCCATAAGGCTGATTTCAATTTGGTATGCCAAGACCTCTGATTCTCATCAAGAGTCCTCCTAATGATCCTCAACAAGTTCTTGTTTGTAGATTTAGCCTAGCCATTACTGTAGGGGTAATAGTTTGATGAAGTACTTAGGTAGATCCCATTCTTGACAGCCCATTTAGTCACATTGGATCCAATGAATGCCAATGCATTATCTGATATTATTGTAGCTGGTATGCCAAATTTGGTTACTATTCCCTCATAGAAGTCTAGGATGCTAGATTCATTTACTTCCTTGAGTGCTACTGCTTCAGTCCATTTGGTGAAGTAATCTGTGGCTGTTAAAATCCACTTGTGCCCTTGGCTCGAATTGGGATTAATAACTCCAATGAATTCTAAACCCCATTACATGAATGGCTGGTCAACTGAAATTGGATGCAATGGGAGGGTAGCTAGCCTCTCTTTACCTGTGAAAAATACACAATTCTTGCACCTCTTGATCCATGCATAACAATCATTGAAAATCTTGGGCCAATAATAACCAGCCCTCATGATATTTAGAGTTGTCACTCTTGGTGCAAAATGACCACTAGCTGGTCCACCATGGAACTCTTCTAACACCTTATGAATCTGATTTGTACCAATGCATCTCAGTAGTACTCCATTCACATCTCTTTTGAATAAAACACCATCAACAAGGGCATATGGGACAACCTACAATCTGAAGTGTCTTATTTACGTCTTGTTCATCTCTGGAGGGCATAGGCTTTTACTTAGGAAGTGCATTATACTTTGGGTCCAGGAAGGAGTGGGGACACCATTATTTTCCTCTTGAGTGCTTCCTTTCTCACGGTTGTCTTGCAATGCCAAAACATCCTCCTTCTCGTTGCATGATTCCTCTTGTTTGATCAAGGTCGGCTGCTCACACAATCCTTTTCCTCTTACCAACTTGGTGACTTTGATCTCAATGTCACACTCCATGACACGAGTAATCCAACCTGCCCTTTTTTCATTCAAGTCTTTGTTGAGGAGGAAGTCTTTAACCCCCGCATGAGAAACCAACAATTAGACCTTATTGTTTGAAACTAGATGCTTGAATTTCTTCAAGCTCTTGATTAATGCAAGAACATGCTTCCCAATGAAAGAATATCTCACCTTATACTCCTCCAGGCTTTGGCTGAAGAAAGTAATTGGCTGCTCATCATTGTCTTTATTCTGCTTTACCAAAATTGCAGAAATAGTATCATCACCTCCAAACGCATAGAGGATGAAATCCTTGGAGAAATCCGGGTTGATAAGAGTTGGGGCTTGAGAGATGGCTTCTTTGATTACTTCAAAACTTTCCTTTCCTTCCGCTGTCCATTTGAAAGGCATGATTTTCTTTAGCATCTTGGTGATAGGTCTGACAAGGGCTGCAAAATTTGGGACAAACCTCCGAACAAAATTTATTCTTCCCAAGAAACTTTGAAGGGCCTTCTTGTGGCTTGGCAATGACAGTGCTCTTATGGCTTCAACTCTTTCTGGATCAATTGCTAATCCTTCTTTGGAGACAATGTGGGCAAGGATCTTTCCTTCATGGGCTAGAAAAACACACTTTTTAGGATTCAAGGAGACTCAAAATTTTCTACACCTTTGGACCACTTGTCTCAAATGAAAGAGGCGGTCTGCTGTATTTCTTGAAAAAATAGTGATATCATCAAGATATATCAGTACAATGTTGTTAATCAAACCTTTGAATGCCATGTCCATTGCTCTTTCGAAGGTAGCTCCAGTGTTGGACAGCCCAAATGGCATTTTCCTGTATGCATAAGTTCCCCATTTAGTTGTAAAGGCTGTCTTGAACTGATCTTCTTCCTTCACCATAATCCAATTATACCCTGAATAGCCATCAAGTAGTGAAAACCTCTCAGAGCCAACAACAACTTGTAAAATATACTCCATGGAAGGAAGTGGATAATGATCCTTGAGAGATGCTCTATTCAAATATCTGAAGTCAACACACAATCTGATTTCCCCACTCTTCTTTCTGACTGGAACAAAGTTGGAAACCCAACTAGAATGCTTGATAGGGAATATGATTCTTGATTCTATCAACTTATTAAATTCTTTTCTCATGAGAGGCTCCATGTGGGGGTTGACTGGCGTTTGTTTCTACTTGATGGGCTTAGTATTTGGATCCAATTCAATGGTGTGTTGAGCTAACTCGGGATTGAAACCTTTCAAATCTTCATAGCTCCAAGCAAACACATCAGGGAATTCTTGACAAAGTCATATGAACTCATACCTTTCTTGCTCAGTTGTCATCTTACCAATTTGGAGTGATTTACCTCTTTCTACTGAGATGGACACTGAATCTTCTCCATTCACTTGGATGTTTGATTTCTCCTTCCTAAACTAATCATTAGGATTGAAAATGGACTCCAAAGTAATAAGTACCTTTGGTAGTTTGTTGGTTCTCAGCTGCACCACTTGGTCACCATACTACTGCTCCAACTTTTCCTGATTTTTGGCTGTGAATTCAGCCTCTTCTTGTAAGAAATGGATGATTTGATGATCATTTTCAAACACTTGCCAACTTACATTGTTATTTTTCACTAAAGGCCTCACAATCACATGGATGTTTGGATGTACCTTGTCCTTTTGAATGCTCTCCACAACGTCAAAGGCTGCCCCAATTGCTTCAAGCCTTTCAACAGCTTGGTTCTCTTTTCTAGGAATGGATTTTATACTAAAGCCCTCTAAATCTTCAATGAGGTCCCATACCCTGTTCTTGTAGCACTTGAGTAGATCATTCTTGACAGTATGCTGCCCCTTAACTTGGTTGACAATCAACTCACTGTCACCAAAGACTTGCAAGTTCTTTATTCCTCTCTTGATTGCCCAATGCAGTCCTTGCATCAAGGCTTCATATTCAGTAGTGTTATTAGAGCATGCAAATTGAAATCTAAAAGCTGAATAATACTTAACTCCTTGAGGTGAAACTAGCATGGATCCCCCTCCTGCACCTTATCTACTCCTTGATCCATCAAAAAACAACTGCCATACCTCATTGTCATCTTTGTGGTTTGGCTTGGTGATGTTAGGAATAGGATGATTTTCTTCATGTATGCAATAGACTCCCAGCTAACATTATTCTATTTCTTGATAAGAATCAAAAGCATGCACCTTGCTTGCCCATTCATCAAGAGTTAAATCTGGGATGCTTCCAACCTTGGTGTCAGCTTCATCAGTGCTTGGATGATCTTCTTGATCAAACGCTAAACAATTGGCATTAATCTAACTTGGAGTGTAAGGCTCAATGTGAAAGTTTGCAATAGGTTCAGACCTGATTATGGCTTTGGTTCCATATCTTGTTCTGAACAGCATGTGTGACCAATCAGTAGACAAGTAACCTCCAATCTTAGATGTGAAATCCATTGACAAACATAGGGAAAAGAGTGGTGGAAGGTCTATTACTGAGACATCTTGAAAAACAACCATGTTGGGACATGCATGCAAAGTAAGACTCAAGTTTTTAATCACTCCAACTGTTGTTACTGCTGTCCCATCCAATTGTACTACCCCTTTGGATATGGTTTCATATTGAATTCCCAACTGATCAACTATTTTCTTGGGCATTACTGAACTACTTGCCCCGAAATCAATCATGCAATTGTGTACTAATTGGTTCCCAATGATCAATGAAACATAGAATGGAGGGGGCTTCAACATCTTACCTTGCTATCCTCCATGATTCCCCTCAGGCTGGGCAACATTTGTGACCACATTCTCTTGCATTTAGACTTGCTGATTTGAAGTTGACCAGTCGTTCATGGCAGCTTGCAGCAAATCTCTTTGGCCTGGGATAGATAGTGATTCCCACATTGATATGTTTACAATTGTCTTCTTCATCTGATCAATGATATTGAATGGGAATGAAGTATCCTTTTGCTGTCCCTTGGCCTGCACATTCATCCCTTGTATATGGGCAGCAACAAATAGCATTTGAGTTGGCCTAGGAACTGTTTTAGGCAGTCCTTGTGTGCTTGGGATTGTAGTTTTCTTGCCAATAGTTTGTGGAGTGACAGAAGGTCATGAATTACTTGGGGCCAATGGCTGTTCTTCACCCAAATTTCTTCTCTTTGACCTTGTGCTAGCTGCACCACTTTGGGAAATCATTTGATTCATGCCACAAAAATCTTCTGCCTGTAAGTTTACAAGTGTGGTATCATTTGGAGCTAATTGCTGCCGGAATGTTTCTTATTGCTGGTTATTTCCTTGACTACCTTCACCCTCCACACCAGTTTTTGTCACCATTAATGCATGATTCAAGACACCATTGAAGCACATGGACTTGTTATGAGGTTCATTGCATGGGAAACACCAATATTACTCTTGAGCTATATTGTTTTGTACTGGCACTAATGCTTTAGATGCAGATGTAGCATTGGGATTATAGGGCTGAAATGGTCTATTGGCAGGAGGCCTTGCTTGATTTAGATTTTTAGTTGGATTGGGTGGTCTATGAGGTTGATATGGCTGCCTGTTAGGCTAAGCTTGAGGCTGGAAGGAAGGTCTAAAACCTTGAACTTGCTGCCTTTTGAGTGTAACAAGCTCATTACCTAGATTTTGCAATTGCTTCATGACTTCTTGAAGTTCATTTGAGGCACTAGAAGATGAAGTGGAAGCTTCACTTGAATTCTGATTTCTAGGAGTGGGAATAGAAGCTAAATTAGGCACTTGGCTAGTACTTGGGCTCTCTAAACTTGGAAATAATGGCGTTGGAGTCCTAGGAGCCAGCTTGCTAGCTTGAATCAAACAATTTTCAGTTCTAATGGAAATGCTATAAGCAATGGGGATAGTTGTGCCTCCCATGGACTGAATTAACATATAAATATTAGAATTTAAAGCTTTAAGGTAATAAAGAAAAGCACCTTCTGTTGTTAGCCTGACTGCCACTAGAATTCTCTCCCAAGTCCTTTGAAATCTGAAATTAAAATCAGTCAGCTGCTCATTGGGAGCTCTTTTGATAGTTGTCAGCTTCTTTAAAAGGGACAAGTTGTCTCCCTTTTCCCCAAACTGCTCATGGAGGGCTATACATAGCTAATTCTAATTTTGAATAGAACCTGAGGCAAGACTCCTGAACCATTGCAAAGCTTTCCCTTTGAATGAAGATGCCAACAGTTTGACAGCAACTTACAGCTCATTGATCTCATGGATTGCACAAATGTTAGCAATATCCTTAACATGATCACCAGGTGAGGTCTGATTTTCTCCAGTGAAGTATGGAATGTTCTTCAATGCTGCAATTGGGATTAGATTTTGTGCATTGAGAGCAAGTGGGCTGTTGCCAGTGAAATTGACATAGGGGTTGTTTTGTGCCATTCTGATTGGCCTTAGAACCCTTGTTAATTGAATGAAAGGCCTACCAGGTGGAGGAGTTGAGAAAGTTCTGTTTGGTGGAGATGGAGACCTTTGGATTCTCCTTCCAGTTTTCCTTATTCTTGGAGATAACTGCAGATATTCAAATAGCACCTCTTCCTCTCCAGCTCTTGACTTTGTGTTGATTCTTCTCATGAGTTTTCAGGTCTGCACTGCTAAAACCAGCTGATTCTTCTTCCTTGGAGTCGCCAGATGTGTAATTTATATCTCTTTTAAAGCAAGAAACTTGCAAAAAATGCACATCAATTTTATTGCAATGAAGATGAATACCTCTAAGGTTCCACCAGGCGTGTTAAAACTGTTGTTACAAATCAGCAGCACCCCCTGGATGTTGATCAGATTTCTAGTTTGATCATACTAGCATCCAATGTGATTGCACAACATTGAATCCTTTCCCCAAGTGTGGGAATTGCAAAATGAGAAAAGAATCTCCAATTTAGAGGCTGGTTCCGTAATTCCTCTAGTCAGATTTATCACTTACAAGTTGCAGAGGTCTATATTCCTAACCCTACCCTAAATTCCAAAGGAGACAGAGATAGAGAATGCAAAAAATCTAAAACTAATGCTAATAGGTGATGCACCAAAGGAGTGGTGAGAATTTTTTACTTCTGCAGATTGACACAGTCCATAAAAATGCAACAAAGAACCTCATTTACAAACTGATAATTGTAATGAAGGATCATAAATTAACCAAACAACACAGGAAGAGGATGAAAACTAATCATAGAGGCTGTATTGTTATTTTAATCATCAAAATCACTTGCATTACAACACCTGAGAGGCAAAATAAAAGTTGCAGCTCTTAGAAAAGGTCTAATATTCCACCAAAATCACTTCCAAGGTGAGAAAGGGGACCTGCAATATACAAAAAATGTTCAACCCTTTGAAAATTAGCCAAATCTGGCTTTTACAGTGCAAGGGACGAGCCCAGGAGAGAGAAACGTGGGAAAACATGGAAGAGATTCAACCATTGACCAAAACACATTCAAAATAGCATGGGAATCCTTACAGACCCATCCCCTAACATTTTTAGCCATGTTGGGAGAGAATGCGAAACATTCTTCATTAAAAACGGTGGTTGAAACGTCATTTCTGTCCATGACCACATGCTAGAGGAATTTTTACATTTTATCTTTCCAAACTCCATAAAAATGCAAAAATTACCTAGGAATCATGTAGATAATTTCACTATCTTTCCATTGATATAAAGAACACGAAAAAATGAGCTCTGGATCGAAAGATATGGCCATTTGAAGTTTTAGGGAAAAACAAGGCCAAATCAGGTCGGTAGGCAAAAATTCAAAATTTTGCACCTTTTTGATCATTTGGAAAATTTTCCAAAATTTCCCCACGCTACGCCACTCTAGGTGCCACGTGGCAGCATCTCATTTGCAGCGAGCCTTTCAGGGGAATTTTTTTCCAAAAAACTCCACCGAGCCATAACTTCAAAAATACATGGAGTTAGGATGAAAAATTTACATTCTTGGAAAGCTGAGAAAGATCTCTATAAAATGGTGTCATTTCCAGAAGGTTTTGAGTGTATAAAAAGCAAAATATTATGACTGAGGCACAAGAGAGGAAAAAAATGAGAGGAGTTAGCCACAAAAAATGAGCAGGGGCACATTTTGGATAACAGTTTTGGTGACTCAGAGGGGTCATTTGCCTGCTGGATGAAGTTACCAGTTGCCTGAAGCAATCCATTGGGTATGGAGTCATTGAATTCTCTATTTGATACCCCAAATGACTAGAACATTGCAAGGAGGATGATGGAATATCACCTGATGGAGCAAGGCCTGTAAACACATCTCCAGGAACAACAAGCTTGTGCCAAAGCACTTAGGGAAAGAAAAACTAACCTACAACAAAACAATGTGCACAAACACTTGGAGGAATGAAAAACCTAAACTAATATGTATAGGGTGAAGCATTTCCTTTAGTAGTAATGCTTCAGATGGATTCCATTGACTGGAATCTGTAGTTCTTCGCCATCCAATGAAGACAACTAGAAAGCATTGTTGTCCTTACACTTTGTGACCATGTATGGGCCACTCCAAATGGCATCAAATTTTTAATGCCTTCAAGATTTTTCTCTATCCGCATCCCATTTTAACAATATATCTCCAACTTGGAAGGATATGTTCTTGGCCTTTCGATCAAAGGTCTTCTTTATCAAAGCCTGATCCTTCTCCATTGCTTGGGATGCCTGATTTCTGATTTCTTGGAGCTCCATCAATTCTTAATATCTGACTTCCATGGGCTCAAACTCCAACAACTCCAATTGTTTCATGAGTTCCAATGTTGGCAACTCAAGTGATATGGGAAAAATTTCCTCTCTTCCATAAAAAAGCTTGAATGGAGAGTTACCTGTAGATCTTTTAGTAGTTATCCTATCAGCCCATAAGGCTGATTTCAATTTGGTATGCTAAGACCTCTGATTCTCATCAAGAGTCCTCCTAATGATCCTCAACAAGTTCTTGTTTGTAGATTTAGCCTAGCCATTACTGTAGGGGTAATAGTTTGATGAAGTACTTAGGTAGATCCCATTCTTGACAGCCCATTCAGTCACCTTGGATCCAATGAATGCCAATGCATTATCTGATATTATTGTAGCTGGTATGCCAAATCTGGTTACTATTCCCTCATAGAAGTCTAGGATGCTAGATTCATTTACTTCCTTGAGTGCTACTGCTTCAGTCCATTTGGTGAAGTAATCTGTGGCTGTTAAAATCCACTTGTGCCCTTGGCTCGAATTGGGATTAATAACTCCAATGAATTCTAAACCCCATTACATGAATGGCTGGTCAACTGAAATTGGCTTCAATGGGAGGGCAGCTAGCCTCTCTTTACCTGTGAAAAATGCACAATTCTTGCACCTCTTGATCCATGCATAACAATCATTGAAAATCTTGGGTCAATAATAACCAGCCCTCATGATCTTTAGAGCTGTCACTCTTGGTGCAAAATGACCACCAACTAGTCCACCATGGAACTCTTCCAGCACCTTATGAATCTGATTTATACCAATGCATCTTAGCAGTACTCCATTCACATCTCTTTTGAATAAAACACCATCAACAAGGGCATATGGGACAGCCTACAATCTGAAGTGTCTTCTTTGGGTCTTGTTCATCTCTGGAGGGCATAGGCCTGTACTTAGGAAGTGCATTATACTTTGGGTCCAGGAAGGAGTGGGGACACCATTATTTTCCTCTTGAGTGCTTCCTTTCTCACGGTTGTCTTGCAATGCCAAAACAACCTCCTTCTCGTTTTATGATTCCTCTTGTTTGCTCAAGGTCAGCTGCTCACACAATCCTTTTCCTCTTACCAACTTGGTGACTTTGATCTCAATGTCACACTCCATGACACGAGTAATCCAACCTGCCCTTTTTTCATTCAAGTTTTTGTTGAGGAGGAAGTCTTTAACCCCCGCATGAGAAACCAACAATTGGACCTTATTGTTTGAAACTAGATGCTTGAATTTCTTCAAGCTCCTGATTACTGCAAGAACATGCTTCTCAATGAAAGAATATCTCACCTTATAGTCCTCTAGGCTTTGGTTGAAGAAAGCAATTGGCTGTTCATCATTTTCTTTATTGTATTGTACCAAAATTGTAGAAATAGTATCATCACCTCCAAACGCATAGAGGATGAAATCCTTGGAGAAATCTAGGTTGATGAGAGTTGGGGCTTGAGAGATGGCTTCTTTGATTGCTGCAAAACTTTCCTTTCCTTCTGCTGTCCATTTGAAAGCCATGATTTTCTTTAGCATCTTGGTGATAGGTCTGATAAGGTCTGCAAAATTTGGGACAAACCTCTGAACAAAATTTATTCTTCCCAAGAAACTTTGAAGGGCCTTCTTGTGGCTTGGCAATGATAGTGCTCTTATGGCTTCGACTCTTTCCGGATCAATTGCTAATCCTTCTTTGGAGACAATGTGGGCAAGGAGCTTTCCTTCATGGGCTAGAAAAACACACTTTTTAGGATTCAAGGAGACTCAAAATCTTCTACACGTTTGGAACACTTGTCTCAAATGAAAGAGGCGGTCTACTGTATTTTTTGAAAAAACAGTGATATCATCAAGATATATCAGTACAATTTTGTTAATCAAACCTTTGAACGCCATGTCCATTGCTCTTTGGAAGGTAGCTCCAGTGTTGGAAAGCGCAAATGGAATTTTCATGTATGCATAAGTTCCCCATTTAGTTGTAAAAGCTGTCTTGAATTGAACTTCTTCCTTCATCATAATCTGATTATACCCTAAATAGCCATCAAGTAGTGAAAACCTCTCAGAGCCAGCAACAACTTGTAAAATATGCTCCATGGAAGGAAGTGGATAATGATCCTTGAGAGATGCTCTATTCAAATATCTGAAGTCAACACACAATCTGATTTCCCAACTCTTCTTTCTGACTAGAACCAAGTTGGCAACCCAACTAGAATGCTTGATAGGGAATATGATTCTTGATTCTATCAACTTATTCAATTCTTTTCTCATGAGAGACTCCATGTGGGGGTTGACAGGCCTTTGTTTCTGCCTTATGGGATTAGTATTTGGATCGAATTCAATGGTGTGTTGAGCTAACTCGGGATTGAAACCTTTCAAATCTTCATAGCTCCAAGCAAACACATCAGGGAATTCTTGAAAAATTTGTATGAACTCATAACTTTCTTGCTCAATTGTCATCTTACCAATTTGGAGTGATTTGCCTCTTTCTATTGAGATGGACACTGAATCTTCTCCCTTCACTTGGATGTTTACTTTCTCCTTCCTAAACTAATCATTAGGATTGAAAATGGACTCCAAAGTAATAAGTCCCGTTAGTAGTTTTTTGGTTCTCAGCTGCGCCACTTGGTCACCATACTGCTGCTCCAACTTTTCCTGATTTTTGGCTGAGAATTCAGCCTCTTCTTGTAAGAAATGGATGATTTGATGATCATTTTCAAACACTTGCCAACTTACATTGTTATTTGGCACTGAAGGCCTCACAATCACATGGATGTTTGGCTATACCTTGTCCTTTTGAATGCTCTCCATAATGTCAAAGGCTGCCCCAACTGCTTCAAGCCTTTCAACAGCTTGGTTCTCTTTTCTAGGAATGGATTTTATGCTAAAGCCCTCAAAATCTTCAATGAGGTCCCACACCATATTCTTGTAGCACTTGAGTAGATCATTCTTGACAGTATGCTGCCCCTTAACTTGGTTGACAATCAACTCACTGTCACCAAAGACTTGCAAGTTCTTTATTCCTCTCTTGATTGCCCAATGCAGTCCTTGCACCAAGGCTTCATATTCAGTAGTGTTATTAGAGCATGCAAACTGAAATCTAAAAGTTGAATAATACTTAACTCCTTGAGGTGAAACCAACATGGATCCTCCTCCTGCACCTTGTCTACTCCTTTATCCATCAAAAAACAACTGCCATACCTCATTGTCATCTTTGTGGTTTGGCTTGGTGATGTTAGGAATAGGATGATTTTCTTCATGTATGCAATAGACTCCCAGCTAAGATTCTTCTATTTCTTGATAAGGATCAAAAGCATACACCTTGCTTTCCCATTCATCAAGAGTTAAATCTAGGATGCTTCCAACCTTGGTGTCAGCTTCATCAGTGCTTGGATGATCTTTCTGATCAAACGCTGAACAATTGGCATTAATCTAACTTGGAGTGTAAGGCTCAATGTGAAAGTTTGCAATAGGTTCAGACCTGATTGTGGCTTTGGTTCCATATCTTGTTCTAAATATAATGTGTGACCAATCAGCAGACAAGTAACCTCCAATCTTAGCTGTGAAATCCCTTGACAAACATAGGGCAAAGAGTGGTGGAAGGTCTATTACTGAGACATCTTTCAAAACAACCACGTTGGGACATGCATGCAAAGTAAGACTCAAGTTTTTAATCACTCCAACTGTTGTTACTGCTATCCCATCCAATTGTACTACCCCTTTGGATATGGTTTCATACTGAATTCCCAATTTATCAGCTATTTGCTTGGGCATTACTGAACTACTTGCCCCGAAATCAATCATGCAATTATGTACTAATTGGTTCCCAATGATCAATAAAACATAGAATGGAGGGGGATTCAACATCTTACCTTGCTATCCTCCATGATTCCCCTCAGGCTGGGAAGCATTTGTGAGCACCTTCTCTTGCATTTGGACTTGTTGATTTGAAGTTGACAAGTCCTTCATGGCAGCTTGTAGCAAATCTCTTTGGTCTGGGATAGATAGTGATTCCCACATTGATATGTTTACATTTGTCTTCTTCATCTGATCAATGATATTAAATGGGGATGACGTATCCTTTTTGTATCCCTTGGCCTGCACATTCATCCCTTGTATATGGGCAGCAACAACTGGCATTTGAGTTGGCCTAGGAACTGTTTTAGGCAGTCCCTGTGTGCTTGGGATTGAATTTTGCTTGCCAATAGTTTGGGGAGTGACAGAAGGTCATGAATTACTTGGGGCTAATGGTTGTTCTTCACCCAAATTTCTTCTCTTTAACCTTGTGTTGGCTGTAACACTTTGGGAAATCATTTGATTCATGCCACAAAAACCTTCTGCCTGCCAGTTTACAAGTGTGGTATCATTTGGAGCTGATTACTGCTGGAATGTTTCTTGTTGCTGGGTATTTCCTTGACTACCTTCACCCTCCACACCAGTTGCTGTCACCATTAATGATTGATTCAAGACACCATTGAAGCACATGGACTTGTTATGAGGTTCATTGCATGGGAAACACCAATCATACTCTTGAGCTATATTGTTTTGTACTGGCACTAATGCTTTAAATGCAGATGTAGCATTGGGATTATAGGGCTGAAATGGTCTATTGGCAGGAGGCCTTGCTTGATTTAGATTTGTAGTTGGATTGGGTGGTCTATGAGGTTGATATGGCTGCCTATTAGGCTAAGCTCGAGGCTGGAAGGAAGGTCTAAAACCTTGAACTTGCTGCCTTTTGAGTGTAATGAGCTCATAACCTAGATTTTGCAATTGCTTCATGACTTCTTGAAGTTCATTTGAGGCACTAGAAGATGAAGTGGAAGATTCACTTGAATTCTGATTTCTAGGAGTGGGAATAGAAGCTAAATTAGGCACTTGGCTAGTACTTGGGCTCTCTAAACTTGGAAATAATGGCATTGGAGGCCTAGGAGCCAGCTTGCCAGCTTGAATCAAACAATTTTCAGCTCTAATGGAAATACTATAAGCAATGGGGATAGTTGTGCCTCCCATGGACTGAATTAACATAGAAATATCAGAATTTAAAGCTTTAAGGTAATAAAGAAAAGCACCTTCTATTGTTGGCCTGACTGCCACTAGAATTCTCTCCCAAGTCCTTTGAAATCTGAAATTAAAATCAGTCAGCTACTCATTGGGAGCTCTTTTGATAGTTGTCAGCTGCTCTAAAAGGGACAAGTTGTCTCCCTTTTCCCCAAACTGCTCATGGAGGGCTATACATAGCTAATTCCAATTTTGAATAGAACCTGAGGCAAGACTCCTGAACCATTGCAAAGCTTTCCCTTTGAATGAAGATGCCAGCAGTTTGACAGCAACTTGCATCTCATTGATCTCATGGATTGCACAAATGTTAGCAATATCCTTAACATGATCACCAGGTGAGGTCTGATTTTCTCCAGTGAAGTATGGAATGTTCTTGAATGCTGCAACTGGGATTAGATTTTGTGCATTGAGAGCAAGTGGGCTGTTGCCAGTGAAATTGACATAGGGGTTGTTTTGTGCCATTCTGATTGGCCTTAGAACCCTTGTTAATTGAATGAAAGGCCTACTAGGTGGAGGAGTTGAGAGAGTTCTGTTTGGTGGAGATGGAGACCTTTGGATTCTCCTTCCAGTTTTCCTCATTCTTGGAGATAACTGTAGATATTCAAACATCACCTCTTCCTCTCCAGCTCTTGACCTTGTGTTGATTCTTCTCATGAGTTTTCAGGTTTGCACTGCTAAAACCAGCTGATTCTTCTTCCTTGGAGTCGCCAGATGTGGAATTTAGAGCTATTTTAAAGAAATAAACTTGTAAAAAATGCACATCAATTTTATTGCAATGAAGATGAAGACCTCTAAGGTCCCACCGGGTGTGCCAAAACTATTGTTACAAATCAGTAGCACCCCCTGGATGTTGGTTAGATTTCTAGTTTTATCATAGTAGCATCCAATGTGATTACACAACATTGAATCCTTTCCCCAAGTGTGGGACTTGCAAAATGAGAAAAGAATCTCTTATTTAGAGGCTGGTTCCTCAATTCCTCTAGTCATATTTATCACTTACAAGTTGCAGAGGTCTATATTCCTAACCCTACCCTAAATTCCAAAGGAGACAGAGATAGAGAATGCAAAAAAGCTAAAACTAATGCTAATAGGTGACGCACCAAAGGAGTGGTGAGCATTTTTTACTTCTGCAGATTGACACAGTCTATAAAAATGCAACAAAGAACCTCATGCACAAACTGATAATTGTAATGAAGGATCATAAATTAACCAAACAACACAGGCAGAGGATGAAAACTAATCACATAGGCTGTATTGTTATTTTAATCATCAAAATCACTTGCATTACAACACCTGAGAGGAAAAATAAAAGTTGCAGCTCTTAGAAAAGGTCTAATATTCCACCAAAATCACTTCCAACGTGAGAAAGGGGACCTGCAATACATAAAAAATGTTCAACCCTTTGAAAATGAGCGAAATCTAGCTTTTACAGTGTAAGGGACGAGCCCAGGAGAGAGAAACGTGGGAAAACATGGAAGGGATTCAACCATTGAACAAAATGCATTCAAAATAGCATGGGCATCCTTACAGACCCATCCCCTTAAATTTTTAGCCATGCTAGGAGAGAATGCGAGCCATTCTTCATTAAAAACGGTGGTTGAAACGTCATTTTTGTCCATGACCACGTGCCAGAGGTGTTTTTCAATTTTATCTTTCCAAAATCCATCAAAATGTAAAAATGACCTTAGAATAGTGTAGATAATTTCACCATCTTTCCATTAATATAAAGAATGTGAAAAATTGAGCTCTGGATCGAAAGATATGGCCATTTGAAGTTTTAGGGAAAAACATGGCCAAATTGGGTTGCCGGGCAAAAATTCAAAATTTTGCACCTTTTTGGTCATTTGGAAAATTTTCCAAAATTTCCTTGCGCTCCACCACTCTAGGTGCCACATGGTGGCATCTCATTGGCAGTGGGCCTTTCAGGGGAAATTTTTTCCAAAAAACTCCACCGAGCCATAACTTCAAAAATACATGGAGTTAGGAGGAAAACTTTACCTTTCTGGAAAGCTGAGAAAGATCTCTATCCAATGGTGTCATTTCCAGAAGGTTTTGAGTGCCTGAAAATAAAAATATTATGACTGAGGCACAAGAGAGGAAAAAAATGAGAGGAGTTAGCCACAAAAAATGAGCAGGGGCACATTTTGGATAACAGTTCCCAAAATTGAATAAAAGAGAGAAGAGTAAAATCAAACGTTCCAACTCTTTCCCCTCAGATAACCAAAACCAAACTAATCCCAAGATCCACTAAAATAGTTGAATTTCACAACAACATCTACATAAGTAAATCAAAAGGTTTTCCACAAACCATTTAATACATGCAGGTGAAAGAAATAGCAATATCCTCACACAGTCCCTAGAAATGAGTTAAATTGAAAAATTTCCAGATTTCAAATAAGGAAGGTCAAAACCAAATGAAATTCCTTCTAACTATCCCACAAAAATTCATAGGTTTAAATGCATTAAAATCAAAGGGAGAAAATGTTTCATCATTGTCCTTTTAACAAGTTTAAATTCACAATACATCGAATCCAAATAGCTATTCCAAATTATCTCAAACAGAAACAACTATATTCAAGGTGATTCATTTTTTAGAGAAGATGAAGCACTTCATACTTCCCACAATTAAAAGAAAAACAAACACAATTAAAATATTTACCACATAATGCTTTCCCTTAATCCCTTGTGCATAGAAAACCAGAATTCCACATGACTTAAGCATCATCATTTAGAAACTAACCATATTACATCCTTTCAAATCAACAAACTCAAACAGAACATTACAACCAAAATACACCAAAACATTTCCACAAAGCCATTCATTTCAGAGAGAAGAGTTGTTCTAATGAAGATGCTTAATAAAAATAAAAATTGTTTAATAATAAGAGCCTATCATGCCTGATGAAATTTCTTTTTGATTTGTAGAATATCTCTAGCCGAGCTTCTCAAGAATATATTCTTTTAAAACAACGTCAACAACTAAATATCCTAACTACCTCCATGTTTCCATAAGTTTAGAAATAGTTCGGGGATGCTCAAGATCACAATGGATCGAAAAACAGACTTGCTGGTTCGAAGAACCAAAACCACATGCAGAGCAAAAACCAGAAGGACCAGAATGACCAACAATTTTCCCAATTCCATCTTCCTAACTCCTAGGTAGTTTCCTCCACTAATCCCAAGGCTATTGAATGCATTTAATGAAAATTCTCTCTCTTTCCTTACACCACTGCCGCTTAGAATTTGGTGAAGTTTATTTCAAAAACTAACATGGATTTTTTTAAATTTAGTAGAGATTCTAGCTATGGATCCCACCTACTTTCCTTACCTCCTCCAAACTTGGAAAATCAGGATATAAGCACTAAGATTTAATTTTCATTAATACCTTAAAAACCACTACCACCAACGTTCTATTTTCCACGTAACCCATAGGTCACCTTAGCATTAGTTAGGTTTCCATATTAGTTCTTAGGTATTTAACATTTATCTTAGGTTAGTTCAAACCCCATAACTATATCACATACCATCTTAGGTTAGGTCATAACCCCTTAGGTTAGAATCCATATAGGGTAGGGCACTGCAACATAGTTTTAGGTGTCAACCCAAAATAGTTCAATAAAAAATTCTAGGTAAGTATTATCACCTTAGGTCAAAAATCCAATAGGGTTAACATTATAGTTTGCAACATGGTGCCAAGTAAGGACACTTAAATCTAATTCCTTCACAATTTACACCAAAACACTGATCGGTTCCATAACATGTTTCATTCAGCATGTCAATTAATAAGATGACAACAAATAAGAACAAAATTATACCTTGGATCAATGGAATTGATTCAAGGTGTGTTGTTATCATATAGAAATGTGAAAACAAAAGTACAAATTTATGAATTATTATTCACAAAATATAATGGCCTTGCTTCCAAGTAAACAAAATTACAACAAGCACAAATTCCAAGAAGTAATAACTCATCCATTGCAAACATGATTTTCAACGTCAAAAGAATACAAATTCCTAAGACAAATCATATATCAGCGTTTGCAATGTCAAAGGTGGAAGTCATCATAGTAATAGCCGTAACCAAGACATTACATGGTTGGGTTTTGAACATCTACTTCACCCCCTATGATATGATTTTATCCCATAATGAATTTTCATATCCTGAACTTCTCATCAGTTTGATACTAAGGAACATACTTGAAAAGTTGAGTGAACCTCTCCCAGTTTTCTGTTACAGTTAACTTTCCTTAAGCCAAATTCTAATATTCAGTGATCTTCTAATCATAATAAAGTTGTGGCAGCCATCGTTGCCTAAAATAGTTTTTAAATTGATCCAAGTGATGCTTCATTCATCAATATTCAATTAAGCCTTGCGGATGTCCCACCAGGAAGATGCCTCATGGGAAACTGATAAGCTCCCCATACTACTTTTGTTTCTTTTGAGAAGTTTCTTATTGCAAAGTACTTCTCCATTTCACTGAGCCAATTCTTAGCTCCATCCCTCAGTGTAGTGCCATCAAAATTAGGTTGACTTATCCTTTTTATATTGTTTGTGAGTTCATCTACTAACCTTGCCTTTTTATTTATAGGTTGATTAGGTACATTTGCATTAGAATTTGCAACATTATTATTATCAACACATATATTCCCAATATTGGCATTGTCCACAGGAGGTGGCTGATTTTTATTACCAGCATCTTCTTCCTCCTCATTACCCATTACTTTTTGTTCAAGTAAAACTATATGGTCTCTTGTGTCTAACAAGGCAGAAAGGATCTCCTCAAGTTTTTGGGTGGTAACTACCTCTCCACCTAGTGGTGGGTTCTTTGCAGCATCTCCCCTTGTTCTAACCATTTTCTGTTAATAAGAAAATTAGGTTTTTATCATATTTATGGACTCAATAGGTCCAAGATCTCTAACCTTCAAATTTGATACCAAGATGTAACATTCCCATTTTAAGACTTGAGAAACAAGAAATTTTCTAACATAATATTCATTTTTCTAAATCATAATTTAGAACACACATTCCAATGCCAAACTATCTCATAACAGAAAACCATATGCAACTATAATGACTCAGTGAAACACCGATATCTCATTTCATGACCCGACACAAAACTAATCTCTCATGTTATTCAGTAATGTGTATACAAGGTATACTTGGTTCCTTTACCCTCTTAGGGGTACCCAAGTGTTCTATTTAAGATCCTATCTAAATATTTGTTATCTATATGCATATGAAATCCCACTTCTTAAACTAGGTGACATAGGACAACACAACTGTTGGGCTGAAAAATATTAGCTAAGTACAAGAAGGTGAGTGGGTGCATGATACATAGTCAAAGAAGGGTGCGTGGGTTGAAGGTGCACAAGGAAAAATGGGATTTTTACTTAGCCATATTTAGCACCCCAGGAAGCACATGAGAAAAGCATGACCCTTGTGGATAAGGTGCTAGCCTAGTGATTGTGGGATTAATAAGGGAATATTCCAGACATGTGATAGAGGGTTCTAGAAGAGAATCATCATGCAGAGTGGAGAGCTTGGGTCTATGAAGGAATTCTCTCATGGAGGACCATTTCAAGAATTGGAGACTAATCTGTAACTTCTGAAGGCATGGTGATGGGTGTTAAAGCTATATATACAAACATCCAGTAGAAGAAAAGGATATTAAGAAAAGAGGTGAAGCCCTACAAAAACAAAATGAGGATGTTATGTCTAGGGATTAGGAGAGCTCTATGAGCATTTAGTACATTGTAGGGGATGGGTTCCCATTCTTCTTTGTAATATGATGAGCATAATATAGCTCTGATGCATAATTTGGCTCTACATAACTATATGAGGATCTGTTATGACCTAAAGGGATGTAATGTGGGTTATTAACTCTGTTAGTATGAATTAATGCTCTGTTATAAATCATGAGTGTTCAATATGTATGTATTTCCTTTCTGAATGAACCATCTTCATGTATTGCTTGTTATTTCCCTTATGTACAAACAGTGAGATTCATAAGAATGTGGTATAGTTCTATTCTGTCCTGCATTTGATTCTGTCCTAGATGGTGCATTCTCTTGAAAATCACATAAAAGAGAGACTCAGCACCCGTGCGTGCCTTGGGTGAGCACCCAACGCATGCTAGGTGATAGGCCGACATGCATGGGATTAGACTATTAGTCTAGGGGTATAAAATATGGCTACATTTTGGTTCCGGTGCCGAGACATCTTTTCAAAGTTGTGAGAAATGACATGCATCTTTGTTCCTGTGATGTGTGATGACAGAGAACTTTACCTTAGAAAGTGTTGAAACATGGTTCAAGAGCACAAATGATGAGTTTTCTCAAAGATTCAACACTGGATCTGAGTTCAATGAGTGTAGATGGGTAGAAGAGAACCTATACCATGAGTTATATGAGACATTCTTTTACTACTTCCCAATAGAACTATATGAATGGATTTCAGCCTATGCATCTAGATCAAACTGGTACTATAGATTGCATGTGTGGACCCAAGATGTCTATTAGAAGTTGTAAGATGCAGTTCTAACTTGAATGCGTGCTATTGATCACTGGTGGAAGAGGGTGCTGACTAGTTATACTTTAGAATACACCATTTCAATGTATTCTTTCCCATAAGTTATTGAGTTCTGAGTTTTTGAGGGATCCTAGAGGATCATTTTGGTGTGCTATTCCTCTGGATATGAAGATATTGGTCATTACTTTGAGTTTATAAGCATTTCCCATGGCCGGATAAGCTTCTTTGAGTGATGGGAGAGGAAGCTAAGGTGGAGGAAGATGGAAAACATTGTGGCTAAAAATGAAAGGGAGGAAAGATGACTCAAGTATAGAGAAGTTTTTGAAATGTAGATGAATAGACAACATGAGGTTGCAAGTGTGATGGATCTATGGAGGCAGACGTTGTAAGAAGGAGTTTAGGTTCATGCAGAGGACATGAAACCTGAGAAGTCTATGCTACCCCATCTTGGAAAGCACAGGGGAGAAGCCCCTTCAACTTTTGATGAGATTTCATTGCATGGAGAAATAAGAACCGTCATCACACATTTGAACCCACTTGGTAACCAATCCATGGTGTTTGGTTTTCCAGACAAGGGAAAAGTATTGTTAACCAAGTTGGTATTGGTGGGACTAACTGATCGACACCTAGGAGATATAATTTCTTGTTTAGAACAGCCATGGCTACACAATACTTTCCTGTATTTGAAGAAATATTTGGACAAGGGGAAAGTACACAAGATTTTGGTATCACATCTGGGAGTGGCGCAGGGAACACAACTAGTAGAGGGACAATATAACAAACCATTGGCGCGTAGTTCAGTGGGATGTTGGGAACCCTTGGTGTGACCACTTCAGGACCTTTTCCAACTGTAGGAGGTGGATCTAGTGGATCCGAAGGAACATGACCTAGTGGATCCAGTGGATCTGGTGGAGGAGGAAACACCAAAGGGAATGAAGGCTCTAGATTGGGAGGACAAGGACCTCAACCACCTCCCTAAGTGTTTTACGATATGTCTTTACACTTACCAAACTATAGGGGTATTGAAGATGCTACAGAGGATGTGAAAAAGTGTGAGTTACTATGGCACGTGAAGGGGATCACTACCCCAGAGTAGAAGGCAAGATAGTTTGTAACAACATTGCAAGGGTGCAAACATAGTTGGTATAGGAAGTATGACCCCCACTAGATGGTGGTAGACTACACCACATTGAAGAATGCTTTCCTTACAGAGTTCCATATTCCAGAGTCTGAGTAGAAAAGCATTAGTGCTATGAAGGATATCCAATAGGGAATGACAGAGAGTGTGTAGGAGTATGATGTAGTTTTCAAGACTCTCTTGTCAAATCTCTCCTATGACATTCATCCTTCTCAACATGCTCAATGGTTTTTTGGAGGATTGATAACACCATTTAGAAGGGCTCTGTCACACAAGAATTTCATCGACCCATGTGAGGCATTGGAAGTTTCCCTGCACACTGAAGCTATTGGGAGTGTTGATACTGGTGTTAGTCCTTTTCTAGAGGCCCAAATTTCTAGAATGGCCAAGCAGTTGGAGAAGATTTCTACAAACTCAACACATGAGGTTCGTAGTGGGATTTGGTGTACAGACTGTGAAGTGGAGGGACAAGAAAAGGTTAGTTTCCCTCATAAGTCAATACGTGCTATGTTAGTAGACTATGAGATCTACCATGGGGATCATAATGGAAGTAGATTCCCTCTACTCTAATGTGAAATATTCAAGAATGTTTCTTACTACTAAAATATATGCACCTCTATAACCCATGATAATAAGGATTGTAGACTGATTGATCAGATCCATGATGTTATTGCTCTGGGTGTGTGAAAGACTATCCTTACAAGTACTTCTAAGGATGATGACCGTTGTTATGAAGGGCATGTAGATTGAGGGGAACATGGAAGAGGTTTTTTTGGGTGATTTCATGGTCACGGTAGCTGCGGTGGAGGACAAAGTGAGTTCCCATGAGGAATGTGTTATAATTGTGGATCTACAAAACATTATAATCGTGAGTGTCATGATCTATCAAAATTATCATCGTGCAGAAAGAAACACAAGTACGAAGAGTGTCCAGAACTTTATAAGCATATGAACCAATAGCACCAAAAAGACAAGGGCATTGATATGGTGAGCATCAAGATGTCGATTCATAATGGATGCTAAGAGTGGCGTGTGAGTTAGAGATAGAACCGATACTGGTGATAAAGAAAGTAGAGACTGCACATGCCAGGGAGATGCCAAGACCAAGAACACTATTGTACAGAGAGGAAGTAATATAAGGAAATTATGTGGACCCTTCCCATTATAAAGAAGTGTACCCAAAAACTATGGATGTGATTCAAAGTTTACAAGGGGAGATACAATGTCTCAAGGAGCAATCGAGGTAGGTGGAGCAATGAAAGTATAACGAGGTTCCAAGGAATGACCTGGATGAGGTCAAGGAAGTATGTAAAATGTTAAGGTAAGAGAATATTGTTCCCTTGCTGGAAGAATGGCTGAAGGAGAAGGTACCACATGTTAGAGAAGAGCACAAAAGACAGGTTTTACATGTAAACCTTCCTCTTCATAGCCTTGAATATGACAAGGAGATTACTTTGAATGTAGTTATTAATGGGTGGCTTTTGAGCAGTATCCTCATCGACATGGGATCAGAGGTGAATGTTCTTACCTTAGATTCCTGACATCAGATGGGAAGGCCCATGTTGTAACCATCTTCAAATGTGCTGTATATGGTGAAAAAGACTAAGGTAATGCCCATTGGAGTCATGAAGGATGCAGTTATAACCATAAAAGGGGCCGAGTTCATTAGATACTTTGACGTCTTGGTGCTCACCAAGGAAGACAAATTTATATCATTGTTTGGGTGCACATGGTGTTACAATAACAATGTTGACCTAAGGTTTAACAAGGGGTATATCAAATTTAAGAACAAGGAGGAAAGGGTGGTCATTACTTTGACATATGGGAAGTCAACTTCCTATATTGAGCCCTTAGGAGAAGAGGTCCTTGATAGAATCTATGTGTGCTCCATCAGAGACCCTCAAATAATTCACCCCAAAGAGGGAGTTATCCAATTTGAATATGCTCAGTCCATGAGTGATACCACTAGTGTGGCACGTAAAAATTGGGTGCATGGAACTTATGAGTTAATTAGGTGACAATTAAAAAGACCTATAACAAGGGTGAAAAATACACACTGAGTTAAGCGCCTAAGAGAAAATAAGTTATCAAGTTACCCTAGAGGGGAGTACCCAAAAATTTTCTTGTGGGAAATGGAATCTCAGTGGAAAAATGAGGATGAAAGAAGATGAATGCTGAGCTATAACCTACTCAAGACTATAGCATGTTGGTGGGTTACACATCAGGAGAACCTCTTGGACTAGTGTGAGGTGAGGATTGTGTTTTTTGTAAGGTTCTCTAGGAGCAATGTGCCTACGGTTATAAAATACTACCATGGTAAAGAAACAACTTCATTTCATATCTAAGAATGTGAGGAGGCCTGGATGGGGAGTGTAAAAGCGTTACCACCTTTGTTATTGGTACATAAGTTGTATTCCAACTTACAAGGTTTTATGCGTGCTTGGTACATTCATTTGGAGATGCGTCATTAGATGGGTAATTGGCAAGAGTTGGTGGCTGATCTCATTCAAGATTTTGAATATAGGAGTACTAAACCATCAGTAGATAAGGTATTGCAAACAATCAAGCACCTTATAATGGGTGATAGTGCTATGGTAGAGGATAGGCTACTAGAATTGCTAGGTGTGCCTTATCTAGAAACACACATTAATGAAGAAGAATCAGAGGAAGTACATTTTGAGCGCACGTGTATGGAAAAATGGTCTATGTAATATATGGAGAAGAAATGGAGACGTTGGATGTTAACCATTGGGAGGGTATGTGTGAGGTCATAGAAAACATTGATGAGTGAGCATGCACCTACCATGAGCCCTTGAAGATGAAGAAGGTTAACATTGAGATGGAGGTAGAACCTAAGGAGGCTATCATCAGTGACTATTAGTTGGAAAAATAAGTTTCAAAGATCATTGGTCTATTACATGAGTTCCAAGATTTGTTCCCTCATGGGTACCATGAATTCAAAGGCATCCACCATTCCTTGGGGGAGATGAAGATCAAGTTGAAGGAAGGTACACACCTGATTTAGAAGAGGCCTTATCGGATGAATCCAAATTTACGTGTACGAGTTAAGGAAGAGATAGAAAAAATGATAGCATCTGGTATCATTGAGGCAGTGGAAGAGTCAGAATGGATAAGCCCGATGGTTATCAGTATTAAGAAGGATGGTAGGATTAGAATTTGTGTTGACTATAGGGATCTAAATGCAGTGTGTGCCATCAATCCTTTCCAACCCCCTTTACTGAAGAAATTCTAGAGGAAGTAGCTGGGTACGAAGTCTGCTCTTTCACAGATGGATTCTCAGGATACCACAAAGTTAGGATTGCAAGGGAAGACCAGAGAAAGACAATTTTTTCTACTAGATAGGGAAATTTTTCCTACATGATTATGCCCTTGGGATTGAAGAATATGTCTGTTGTGTTCTCATGTATTGTGGTACTGGCGTTCTAGGAATTCATCCATAAGTGTCTTCAAGTTTATCTGGATGAATGGATTGTGTATGGACTGGTGAAAGACTATTGTGACAACTTAAGACTGATGTTTGAGAGATGTTAGCAATTGAGAATATCCCTCAATATTAAGAAATGTGTCTTTTCCACTCCATTTAAAACCCTATTAGGACACATTATATACAACGATGACTTACTAGTGGATCTCACAAAAGTTACAGTTATTGTAGGATTAGGGGAGCCTACTAGTCAAAGCACAGTGCGTAGATTCCTTGGACACATGGAATATTACAAGAAGTTCATCAAGGGGTGTGTCAATATCACCATGCCCTTAGAAGAATTGTTGAAACACAAAAGTGCTTTTCATAGGGGAGAGGCGTAGTAGAAGGCATTTGAAACTTTAAAGGAAAGGCTTGTCACGATGCCCATATTACATTTTACTTCTTGGGATAAGCCTTTCCACGTGCATATCGATGCCTTGGGGACATCTATGCGAGCAGTGCTAGCACAACTTGGTGAGGGAATTGTTGATCATCCTTTGAGCTTTGTAAGTAGGAAGTTGACACTGACAGAACAAAATTACACAACTACTAAGCACAGAGAATTGTCAATGATCTACACGCTGCATAAGTTTAGGTAGTATCTATTGGCAACACCCTTCATATTATACACAAGCCACATGGAATTTAAATACTTAGTTACCAAACCCATTCGACAAGGGTGCATATGTCGTTGGGTCCTATTTCAGGAGTTTGAATTCATAGTGGTGGTGAAGCTAAGAAAGAGTGATTCAGGGCCTAACCACTTATAAAGGATTGATTCAGGAGAGGATATGAAAAGCATTGAGGATACCATACCATACGTACAACTATTTAGATTGTAGTGTGGGCCCTCAGACTTGGAATATATTGCAGTGTTTTTAAAAACAGGTGTGGCACTAGAAGGGATGAAGGCTTTGGAGAGAAAGCACTTTGAAATGTGTGCCTCACCCTACATGATGATTAGTGGAGACCTATATGAGTTAGGTCATGAAAAGGTTCTGTGTAGATGCATATTGGAACATGAGCACATAGCCATTATGGAAGAAGCACATGGTGGGATTGCAGGAGGACATTGTGCAGGAAATACTACCATGTGGAAGATTTTATTAGTAGGGCTTTGGTGGGAAACCATCTACAAGGATTGGATTTAGTTTTGCAAGGTCTGTGACAATTTCTACCACCTTGGAAAACCTGTAAAGAGATATGAAATTCCCTTATGACCAATAGCCAACACTGAATCATTTGAGAAAAGGGAAATTGAATTTGTAGGACCAATTGCGCCACCCACGTGAAGGAATGGTTCATGTTATATCATCACTTACACCTATTAATTGAAACAGCAGGCAGAGGGAGTGCCTACAAAGGATTTCACCACATCGATATTTGCTATTATTTTATGGGAAAACCTAATTAGCAGGTATGGTTGTACTTTAAGTTTAACAAGTGATAGGGGTACACACTTTCTCAATGAAACAATCAGGATTATACTAGCACAATTTATGGTGGACCATCATAATACTACCCCATATCACTGATCTGAAAATGGTACTTATTTATTTATTTATTTTTGAAGTACTTAGAAAATTTCTAGATTTTGAAATTTACAGACTCAACATTGATCTTGAGTTAATTTGATCCAATTTTTAGGTGTCTTGAAACCCAAATCCTCAACTCTTCCAAAAAGACCAATTAATCTGATTTTTCAACTTTAAGTGAATCACTTGAATCTAATACAAATCCATTTTACTTCACAGTTGATTTTTAATCATACACTCAAACTGACATTTGAATCTAAGATGATAAGTGTATTCAAATCTTGTTGTGGGTTATGGATACTGAAAGTTCCTTCAATCCATTTACTCCAGTTTTATACTTATTTTATCAATTAATAAAATTAATCCAATGATGAATTTCAACTGATAAAAAGCTTTAAAAAACTGAAATGCACAAATCCACAAAACAAGAAATTGATAACGGAGTTCACCCGAAGGCTACATCTCCAGATTCACAAAAAGTGAATCAATCCATTAAACGTCCAATGAAGTACAATATCCCTTCAATCTTGACTTAACAGACCTTTATACCTACAAATGAGCTGATTCAAACCTCAAGGAATTCTGCAATTTACCATAATCATTTCCAAGTTCATCCATGGCTCCTACAGTATTTCTTCTGTTTGTTCCCTGTGCAAATACGTTCAAAAAATGTCTACAACTTGAAATATAAAAGACCTATATAGATAAGGTTTACATTTCTGGAAAATTTAGGAAATTATTAAAAACTTCCCCTTTTACTTCATGGTCTGATTCGGATCAGAAGTGGATGCAAAATACAAATCTCTGCTTGCCCCTCGTGCCTGTTCTGTGAAACTACGATGGAAAAACGCCTACACAGAAAAATATATAGCACTTCATGCAACAAAAGTTACCTTCTTGGAAAGATCTTAGAATTTTTAACAACTTTTATTTTTACACCAAGTCCTAATTCGAACCATAAGTGCTTCGAAAATTGTGATCTCTGCAAACTGATCCTTGGCTGTCCCCCTTTTGAACCTACCAAAAGCTTCCCTTTAAATAGATGTGATCTCCTTCTCAATCACTTGCTACAAAGTGGCAGCTTGGTAAGGATGATTAATATTTTAGAAAGGGTTCAAATCCCCCTTCCATAGGTTTAGGAGCCCAATTTAGCCATTGACCCCACGTTTGGTGGGAAAGAGATAAGATAAGCCTTAAAATAGCTTTTTTGGCCACAAAATCCTCCTTATACCATGGGATTTGAATTTATTCACATGGAATGGATTAAATAGATTTTTAAAATTATTATTTTAAAATCTAAATCAACTACAAACCTGCCAAGTGTCATGCCCATAATATGCCATTTGTCCACGTTAGAGTGTGCCACGTCATCATTTGACCACAACTTTGACTATGCATATCTTTTGCATACGAACTCAAATTTGGTCCGTTCAAAATGCATCAGAAAGCTTGCGATGAGCTCTATACCATGGAACTTATTTTGAAACATTACAGTACCATAAATTTTTCCTCATCACCAACTGCCACGTGTCACCTTGTCATTGGTCCACTGGTTGACCTATTGACCAGAGTTGACTCGTTTGGAGGCCCATCTTCGACCGACGATAGAGTTTGCATATGGACTCTGTTTCTGGAGTTCAGCATACTTTTGGAAAGGTATCAATAAGCCCTTCAACATGGTCCAATTTTAGGGAAGTTTAGGAAAATTTTCATAGTGAAAAATCCTCCGGATCAATCACCCTCAAGCAAATGGAACTTTTTAGGCATTTAACAAGATACTAAGTCATATGTTAACTAAGATCTGTGATGTTGGAAGACAGGATTGGGATGATAAGGTATCAACCATTCTATGGGAATACAAGATAACCTATAAAATGTTGAACAAGGACACACTGTTTCAATTGGTGTTTGGTGTGGAGGCTGTTTTACTAGTGGAATTCATGTTACCATCACTGTGTATAACACGCACATGAGGATTAGATGATGATTAGTTAATGCAATTGGACAAAAGGTGATCACTTTCTAGATGGATTCAGAAGATAGAAAAAATAAGAAAAAAAGCATGGCATGATCGTCATATCAAGAACAAGAAATTTGAAGTTAGGAAGATGGTACTGTTGTATGATTCCAAGTATCTGTGCCATCCTGGGAAGTTGAAATTCCATTGGCTGAGACATTACATCATCTTGTACATTCTTGATTTAGGCACTTTCCAATTACAAGAATTGTATGGGATGAGGTTACTAGGTCACTTGAATGGGAGTAGGTTGAAGACTTGCTATAAATAAGTCTTCTTGGTGTTTGTAAATAATGCAGTATTGTCAATTAGTCTCAAATTTCCTTCATACTTTTTCTTTTCTTGTGTTTCCCTTTCTTGTTGCTTTTTCCTCTCTTTTTGTTTTGTTTTGGGCTTTGTGCACTTGTAACCACATTATTTTCCCAAGATTGTGTATGCATAGAGGACCATGCATCTATTTTAGTGTGGGGGTGGAGTGATGTGAAGTATAGGCCTGTAATACAAGTTTAAACTGACAATAGAAGTTGTGGTAAATGGCCTAGTTAATGGATAAAAATCACGTAAGGAGTAAGAAGTGCATAGAAAAGATGTGGATGAGAATGGTTGGTGTCAAAAAGGCTTTGTGGAAACCATGTATAGAAAGGATGAAGAGCATAGGAAAAACATGAGGCAGACGATGGAAAAAATCAGGTAAAGGATAGAAGAAGTGCCTTTAGTGCTATAGATGCGCACGTAAGATTCTTCGGTCGGGTTGGATTTTTATGTGCCAGAAGGTTGTAAAGGGTTTTGCGTGTAGTTAAGGGAACTTAAAGATGACTTAGTGGAAAAATATGTATTTAATGCTAAAGTACACTAGTAGGTGGTATAACATTTAATGCTGGTAAGAAGCAAAAACTATAAATACAAGGTCGGTAAGTCATTTTTTACCTTGCATTTATAAAAAGAAGAAGCTCTTGTGATCTAGGGCATCGAGAGAGAAATTTGTGCGAAGAAAGGAGAATCCAAGAAATTTGAGAGTGCATCTAGGGTAGATCCACAAACCAGTGTGGAAGGAGTACATAGGCATGGGAAAATTTGTTGAGGAAGTGCCATCTTGTGGAAGGATTTTTCTAGTTAGGGTTTGGTGGCTAGGGCACAAAGTTAGAAGGGTTTCTTCATAAGGTTGAGCTTTAGGTTTGGATAGAGTGGTAGAATAGAGCAAGGGGAAGAGGATTTAAGTGTTAGCACTGACCAAAAGAATGACACAAATAAAACCAACTATTTCACCAAAGAAAACAAAGGGAAAGGGAAAGGAAAAAAATAGTTTGCATCATGAGCACCAATGAAGAATGGCACATAAAAATGCAATACCCAGATGGGGTATTGCTAGGAAAAGAATGGGAGTCACACATGCGGAAGATGGTTATAAGCGATAATCACCATCTCATGAGCATAACTGAAAAGGAAATGGCCTTGGAGTTGGTTCGCCCAACCAAAAATAGGATTCCAGACGGAATGCCCATTTATAATGATGAGGTGAATGTCAAACTAGAAAAGCCTGGGTTGTTGCAATTGTACAAGTACCCCTAATTTGGAAAAACTGAGCACCTTTACCAGTGGCTGATGTCGTGTGTGCATGAAGATCATTTTTATTTTGTGGGGCGCAAGATGCACATCACACCACAACTGATATCCAAGTTCACATGCCTCAATTTTGAAGGAGATAACATTGATGATGATCTAAGTGAAAAAGAGGCTATAAAATAGACTGAATCCACTAATAACTATAAGAAGGGTTTGAGGTACTTTGACATCTCAGAAATACTAGACCTAGTGATGAGGATGACCACGTGCTTGGTAACCAAGCTCAATGACCAAGAAATATGGACATAAGTAAACAAGGCATGGATGAACGTATGCCGGATAATATCATAAGGGACCACCTAAGACTTGTCCACTTTCATCGCAGATGAAATTATAAGTAGCACGTAGGAGGGAGAAGATAATAATTGGTAAAGTACTCCTCACCATTGTGTTTTTAGAGATACAAGTTTTTGATGGGATAGAAAAATTTGTTTGAGAATATTTAGAAGAGGATCCCTCGCTCGCAAATATATTTGTGAACTACACTTGTGAAACCATGACGACCACTCACAAGGTGCACCTAGAGAAGTGGTATAAGAAAATGAGTGATGCATTCAGGGATGAGTGGAGAATACCAGAGTAGTTTCCCACACTCATGAATAGAGAGGAAAAATTTATAGTGTACCAACACTTATGCATTGGTAGATTTAGGTTGACAAATGAGAACATGAGTTTGTGGTGCAAACTACCCTTATCCTTCACTGTGTTATACTTCCAAGATGGAGTTAATTGGTTCAAGGAGGCCAATATACTAAGCTTTTACCTTAGTGAGGTAGGTGTAGACCACTGTGAGTTGTGCCAGAAGCTAGTCTACCCAAAGAAGTGTACTACATGGAGAGATACGTCTCCCACGAGATACAAATGATGAAGCCTGTAACACTGCCAATTGAAGGAAGGGCTGTAATAAGGATATACCTTCACATAAGGCCAAATTTTGAAAAAGGAACTTACTTAGAGAATTATGTCTCCATCCCTAAAGATCCTACACGAAGGAAAAATGCCATGCCTAGAAAGAGAGAAAGAGAAGAGGTGCAAAAGACACCGAGTATTCAAACTACACAGATGGTAAGCACACTGGAGACAAGCACTAATTCTAGTACTTATGCATTGAGGAAGAATTATCCAGTCAAAGAAAAGACCCTAGAAGAACAGGCATTAGAGCACAAAGAATCCCTCACGTAGGAGGAATCGCCAAGGAAGAGATTACCTATCAAGGGAAAAGAAAAAGAAGAATCTCATGTACTAGAATTTCCAATAAGGAAGAAGTAAAAGGTGACAGATGAGGCCAATTCAAAAGAGACAGAGAGTCTAGATGCCTACATCGGAGAAAAAGATGACGATGATGAGCAAGAAGGAGGTGAAGACCACCATGTTTATGAGATACATGATTCTAAAGAAAAGACAGATGATGAGTATAACGAAGGAGATGAAGAGAAGGAGGATGAAGAAGAGGTTGAGACCCAAGGAAAGAGGGTAGGTAGGGAAGAAGTTACAAAAGGAAAAAGGACCCCAAGCCTCATGAAGGAACAAGTAGATGAGGCCGCGGAGAAATAAGTGGAAAAAATCATCAAGGACCTGGTGGAAAGAGAAGTGGAACATAATGCGGATGTGGTGATGAAGGAAGATGAGGAAGAGAGCATGGGAAAAGAATATGGCAGCATGGGAGGGGATCCCAGTTTGGTTGTTAGCTTTCTAAAGGCTGCATGAATAGGGAGAAAGAGCATAGGAGAAACACAAGTTCAAGGAATGGACTAAATTTATGATCCAAACAAATTTTTTCTTGCACACTTCCAGAGCACCATTTTAATAGAAAATTTTTAGCTATGAATTCATTTAATGAGGAAGGTGCATACCCTCAGATGATGAAAATGCTGTCATGGGCATTTGAGTCCCACATTGATGAGCCAAAATTTGAAGTAAGCCAAGGTGAATTGATGAAAGTACCAAAAAAAGGGGATAAACCCCTTGGTGAATGCTCAAAGGTTGTTAGATGAACAAATCTACAACACTCAACAAAGTCTCAGTTGAGGTTGAAGCTAGGATCTTTTGGAGAAATAGCAGGGTAAAGTTCCTAGGGGAAGAATTGGAGAAAAGGGAAGAAGAGCTCATTGAAAAGATCAAGGACTTAAAGTAGGAAAAGCTAATCAACACTCAGTTAAGGTGTGAATTGAATGATGAAAAGGCAAAAGTGCACGAGGCATACAAGAATATATAGATGATCATGGATGCCATTATCCTAAAGCATCCAGACTTAACAAAACCCACAAAAAAGTATGGCTCATCCTTGCAATGCCTAGAGGACTTAACCTACATACTCACTATGAAGAGGTGACCACTTGCCCTAGAATCAACAAAAGAGACATTGACACATCAGGAGAAAGAAAATAAAATGAAGGTTGTGGAGATTGTTTCTCAGTAGAACAAGATTATCGCTATTGTAAAGGCTGCCACGCAAGTTGCTGAGGCCACCTATGATAACTGCATGGATAGAGATAGAGTCGAAAGTATCTTGGTTTCCACCCAAGAAGTATAACTCAAGGAGTTCTAGGAAAATAACAAGGGGATAGGGTTGAGCGAGACAAAATCTTAGCTGAATTTGAAAAGAAATCAGAGGCCATTGAGACCTTGCGGGGATCAATCAAGAACCGGCTGAAGGAAATATATCCTCAAATCAAGTACTTTTCTATTTCACTGAGCCAGTTCTCAGTTCCATCCCCCAGTGTAGTGCCATCAATATTAGGTGGAATTATCCTTTTTATATCATTTTTGAGTTCATCTACTAACCTTACCTTTTTATTTTTAGGCTGATTAGGTACATTTGCATTAGCATTTGCAACATTATTATTATCAACACCTATATTCCCAATATTGTCGTTATCCACAAGAGGTGACTGACTATTATTACCATCTTCTTCTTCCTCCTCATTACCCATTACTTGTTGTTCAAGTATAACCAGATGGTCTCTTGTGTCCAACAAGGCAGCAAGGATCTAGTCAAGTTTTTGGGTTGTAGCTGCCTCTCCACCTAGTGGTGGGTTGTTTGCAACATCTCCCCTTGTTCTAACCATTTTCTGATAACAAGAAAATTATATTTTTATCATATTTATGGACTCAATAGGTCCAAGAGCTGCAACCTTAAGCTCTGATACCAAGATATAACATTCCCATTTTAAGACTTTAGAAACAATGATTTTTTTTTACATAATGTTCACTATTCTAAATCATAATTTAGAACACACATTCCTATGCCAAACTATCTCATAAAAGAAAATGATATGCAATTGTAATGACTTGATGAAACAATGATATCTCATTTTATGACCTAACACAAAACCGATCTCTCATGTTATTTAGTAATGTGTATATGAAGTATACTTGGTTCCTTTTCCCTATGAGGGGTACCCAAGTGTTTTTTTAAAGAGCCTATCTGAATATCTATTACTGATACTCATATGAAATCCCAATTCTTAAAATAGGTGACATATGACAACACAACTAACAACTTGTGATACTTTAGACAAAGATCACCGCACTTGATCTGTTGTCTATAGTGGTCTTCACTGACTTTTGTCAGCCCCACTTGATTCAAATTTTAACCCTAGACAAGGTTAGCAACATGCCCTAGTGTGGAGGACTTCTCATGGTGATAAAGATTACATAGAAATACTCAATTGACTTACGTCAATTGGGTGTGTCTAGTTATCCTAATTCAATGTGAGTTGACCTTTACACTAGATCATGTCCCTATATATACATAGGGAAAAACCATGATATAGTCAAGAACTTATGTTAGTATAGTTTAAAAAACTATGTGGGGTATTGAGACATGTCAACTGCAACATAATATCCTCGTAATGAATCATGTCATTATGAAGGTACTATGCTGCAGCTAGCATGTGTCAACATCCAACTGAGTTCCCTCATCTAGAAAAACATACCTTAGATTAAAAGTTAATATCTTATTAATCACTTCATTACAGATTAATTACAACAACCTTACCGATTGAACTAGGTTCTTTAACCTATAAGGTTACAAATTGAATTTACATTTGAGGTAGGTATGCAGATAAAATATTCTTCCTAACCACTAAATTACATGTTATGTTTAGTATAACACAAAAACTTGAATCATGTTCTTACATAATAGAAATTTCATTTATGAAAGTGTTAATTAATTTCTTACTTATTTAAGCCCTAGCTAAAATAAGTTCCAAGTAACCTTTTTACTTTAGAATTCATGGAAATGAATTTAAAATTCCCTTTTTTTACTTCCCTTCCAAGTATTCCTAACTTTGACTATGGAAGGCTACTTAAGGAAGAACACCATCAATTATTTACTTACATTTATAATGATTCTTGTAACAAGATCTCAAGTTATGTCCATGATTTATTTTATAGAAAGTAAATTTCTTTCCCCATATTAAGGGATGATGTCCATTTATAGTCAAATTACACATTGTAAATTACAAACATGGTTTAATACACATACATCCATATAATTCAATTACATTCCATTTGTAATGGTAGAGTATCTACTTAAGAATGTTAACTTTATAAGTTGCCTCTCTACTAGATAAAATAATACAACTAACAACTCAAATTCCTACCCCAACTATTCTATATTATTTAAGTATATTAAATACCCTCCTTCATTAGGGTAATACATATCTATTCAGCTCAATTCATGCCAAGAAAGTATTACAACAAGTATTATTTATAATCAACACATCTTTTATTCATCAAGGAGGAGTGATACATTCACTAAATCCAAAACATTTCAGATATCACAAAATGTCAAAACAACAACACCTAACCAATTCTTATTAAAAATTTATTTTCCAACAAGTGCATCTCAAGTAATGAAACCAATTTTCATCATAATAAATATACAATCCATTTAATAAAACAAATGTAACTCTCTATATGTCTTTCTCCTGTCATCTTTTACAAAGTCTATCTACAAAATTGTTAGCACATGTCAATTCATTGAACTGAGCATGATAAGCACCATATCATTAAAACGACATGATTTTAACTAACAATTTCATAAAAAAGAACTCTTCTGTTTATGAAATAGTCTAGAAAATACAACCGAACTAACAAAAAGACTTAACCAAAAATAATACAATCCAAGAAGAAGAAGGAGAGAGAGAGAGAGAGAGAGAGAGAGAGAGAGAGAGAGATTTTAAAACAAAATTAAGGTTTGGTCAATCCACCTATTAACCCTAAATTTCCTTTACAAAACCCCTTTCATATAAAAAATTTAAATAGCAGAGTTAAAGAGGAATTTTCATTTCATCTGAACCTTACTTTCACTTTCCTCTAACCAGTTTAAGTTTCTTCAATCATCTAAATCTATTCAACAAGAAGAATATAAGATACATAAAACTATCTTTCAATTTTAATTCTACTGATTGAGTAATAATGAATATTGTTCTTTATCTGATTGTCCCACTTACTCAAATTCATCATAAGTCTAAGATGTCATTAATCATAAATAAGATCATACAGACAAGTAAGGGTAACTAAATCATCATAAAACATTAAATTAACCCCTATTGAAGCATCCTAAAAGTCTTAGGTTTAGATTAACATCTAATTCAAGTTATAATTTAAAGATAACATCATTAAGACCTTATAAAAAGTATAAGGTTACTATACGATAAAAAATTAACACGTGACCTTCTTCGCACCTAAACCCTCGAGGTCATGCTGAGATAGCCAATGTAGAATGAGTGTGAATGTGAGTGTGGTGATTGGGATCTAGATAATTGTTAAATTTTATATCTTCAACGCATGATGTTGGGATTTGTGAGTCTAAGGTAAAGAATGCTCTCCTAAATTGAAGTGGTGTGATGGTTTGGTCTAAAATAATAGCCACTCGTAGACTCCAGTCAATGTCGAGCTTGGCCGAGACTCTATTTTTTGGTTGTTGAACACGCGGAAAATGACCTGCGGGCACCTCATATAGATTTCAAGAAAAGGTCGTGGAAGTGAGAATGAGAGGTGTGATGGAGCCATAGGTATTTATGGGAAATTTTCTAGTCTGGTTCAGAAAGTCTTAGCCTGATCGGCTGCTATGTTCAGTAAGGAAATATGTGCAACAATATCTAGTGGAAGTGGTGAAGATATGAATACTAATGTATGCAAGCTAGTGTCAATGTCTAATTGACTAGCAGGACCATTGGGTTGTGGGAACTGAGGATCACAACCATAGACTCATGGAGGCTGTGGCCCTTAAATGGTCATGTGTGTAATCAATCCCTGTTGCCAAGAGTAGTCCAATAGTTGTAGGCTTGATTAACAGTGATATTTAGTGAATTGAGCTATTATATTTTCTTAGCAAAAGTTACACGTGTGCGTAAGACTGTCAAATGTAAAATGGTATCAATGTCAGTTATCAATTCTGTCCTGTTGGGTTACGGGACCAAGGGATCACAACTGTATGTATTTTCCTATTGTGGACCGTTGATGGTCATGCAAAATGAGATACAATGATTTCTGATAAGAAAACTAATTACTGAAAGAAATATAATCTGTGTTTATGGGGTTTTCACAATATTTCAGATCAAAGCAATAAAATAAAACTAATCTATCAAAGGAAATATTTTTGTTCTTTTCTAATTTTAAAGGAATGTGTTCTAATGTAATAAATAAACTAAAGAAAAGTAATCAGCCAGATATAGCTGGTTACTTGTGCAAATGCATGAATCTAATATAAGATAAATAACCTAATCTAATCAAAACCCTCCAAACCCTACCTTAGAGGTGAAGAACAAATCATGACCCGAAAAGGGGCTATTTTTCCTCATAACTTCCCTAGTAATGTTAAAGAGGTAAACTTGCTAATGATTTGATCTACTTGGGATTGAATAATTTATTGAAATGAATTATTTTCTACTCTATTTGATATGAATGATTTTCTACTCTATTTGATTTATGATTGAAACTAGTGATTTGAAATTGACAATTCAACAAACAAGGCAAAAAAACACACAATTCCAACCTAGAAAAGCAAGAGATTTGGAAAATATGGTTGCATCTGTATCTGTCTCCTCAGTATGTTCCTTTATTTCTTTGAGTGTTCATGTGAGTCCAAGGGATTAGGAATGCAAGAAAAATAGTAGGAGGATGGCACTTGAGCAATGAAAGCTTGATGACAGTCCGGATGCAATGCAGGTAGAAGAGAGATAACACAAGAGATCAGAGCTTGGCTATACAATTCCTAGCAAGATCGTAGCAACAATAAAATGTAAGATACAAAAAATTCTCAGGCCTTTTGGTTGAATAAAAGCATGGAATATATAGAAATGGAGGATGGGAGGTGCCTTAATGCACAAGGCAAGAAGGAGCAGTTCTAACTAATTAAATCTATTTAAAAATAGGAGGAAGGATATCCAAGCAATCAAAGCTAAGTTTAGATAATTTGGCTCACGGATGCATGTAAAAACCAAAATTAAGTGAACCGTTGCATGTTAAAACACGTGTGAAGGATTATGGAAAAAACAAGGACCGTCACCTTGTTTTGGGTGGCGGTTTTAGAACTGCCACCCAAGTAGGACAGAGGTCCTAGAACTAAAGGCCAAAACATGTGCAGAAAGAGGTAAGAAGCCGGAAAAAGTGTGAGAAGGCTAGGTAAAGATGTCTAGGTGAGAAATATACACCATGAATGGAATTTAGAGCTCGAACACCTTCTTAAAAGGACTTGAATCATCATTGGGACTTTTGTAACTTTTTTTCGACAACGTAGCACATGCAATTTTGGGTGCGTACATATTTCCCCCTTGGAGAAGCATATTAGCCATGAAAAGGCATAAAACGTAGAATCTGAGTATGGTGTTCCCGAAATGAGGAGTTAGAAGCTATACCTGAAACACCCGTGTGGTGAAATCTCGCTGCCCAAACTCCCGCTACTTGCAAGAGGAAAGAAGACTCAAGTGTAGATAAATAAAATATTGAAAAATAAACTCTAAATCAAAACAACAAGATGACTTACCATTTGTGCAGGGATATAGAAATATACCTACGTGAAAAATCTAACCCTGTGAACACATACACTCAAAACAAGGTTAAAATAACACACACACACACACACAAACACACACACACACACACACACACACACACACACACACACACACACACACACACACACACACACACACACACACACACACATCAAAACAACTCATTTTCCAATTCATTTGTGCTATTTGATTTGGTGAATTTGGAGCTTTAGACCCATGGTGACCATTTTCAATAAGAGTATAGCCGATACAACCATGATGAGATTGTGATCATGCCTCCATGAGCGGGAGATCAACTAGTGTGGTCTAAGGTTGGTTATTTTAATTTTTGTCTTTTAATACCTAAAATGTGTAAATTTTGAAAAGTTCACCTAGGAGGGATCATTTAAAAAAAGTTGGTCTTAAATGAGTCTTTAGGGGGGGCGCCCATAAGGCATCCTTTTATTCGATCAAAAGTAGTATTTTTTTGTCTTTTGGGCATTTTTAGGGTAAAAGATGCATTTGGAAAATTGGTCCAGGACCACCGCCCTGCATTGGGTGGCCATTCTAAACAGAATGACCAAAACATGTATTGAAATTTTTTATTTTATTTTTGATGCTTTGTAATGTTTTGGGTGAGCTTATTATTTGCTATATGTTACTAAATTTATATTTTCCCATGTTTTGGTGAATGCAGAAGGAGGAGTACATCAGATGGAGTCGGGAGAGGGAGTGTGACTGGCTCCCTGGTATCCTAGATCAACTGACCTAGATGAGATAGACCTTCACTAGAGGCCCAGTATCTGGAGGATTGCATGAGTCCCCCAGGTTACCCCTTCTAGTCATATTCTATGTGACTTATTTTCCTATTGGGATATAGACCGGAACACCTTCCATTTTCCAGGTGTCTGGGGTGAGTGTACCATCACCCTGGAGGATGTGTATCACATTATTGGGATCTTGATACTTGGGAGGAGGCTGAATTTGGAGAAGGCAAGGTTTAGGGCCGCGATGACGTAGTGGGCCACATACATGGGAGACACCATTATCTGATTTTGTTCAAAGAAGGGGATGAGGGTTTAGTCTATTGCCACAACTCCCATTCCTATCATACACAGGCCATCATGGGACTCTTGTCCTCCTAATTGATTGGGGACAAGGGTGGTGACACCCTTTTATATTTATAGTCTCCTATCATTGTGCAGATTGAGGGGCATGGCCATAAATATGCCTGGGGCACATATATCTTGGGGACTACATACCATGATTTATATAGAGTAGTATGATTGTAGGGGTAGTAATTGAGCCGCCCCACTCTTGTTATGAGATAGGTTTATGAGCGTTTCATCCCATATGATAGGGGAGTACCAATGTCAGATCTAGGGACTAATCATGAAGATATATTGATAGGTATGTCAATGCTTAGGATGCCACATCATTTAGTGGCTTCCCTAACTATGACAGACATAACTGCCACACCCTACTAGGACATGAAAAGGATATGGGGACATGAGGTGACTATGATGGTAGCTTTCTCTTGGATAGGTTATTTGGTTGACAGAGTAGGGAGACTTGAGGCCCACCCATTTGATTGGGTCCCCCAACAGTTTGGCCTTCCATACATTGATATGCTCTCTCCAGTTACACCAGTTTATAGGACTAATCAGGAGGTTTGGAAGGACCCTAGAGGGAATATTGGTTAGATAGTGATCATTATAGGTGTGCCTATTTTGGTTATATGGGTGGTCTATGCTCGATGGGTAGCTACTACCCCTCAAGCACCCCTACTTCAGATTGTAGTCACTCCTGCTCATAGAGGGGAGTAGGACGAGCCCATTGATCTAGAATTCAACTTTGAGGAGGATACATGGGATGAGATGGAGGAGGAGTCAGTAAAAGAGGAAAAATAATATGAGGAATTTGGTATTGGGACTGATGAGGCAGCCCATGTGAAGGAGGAGAAGAGTGAGCCTGAGTGGCATGATACTCAGGAGATGCTGAGAGCATTATACGAGGAGGTTAGTGTTGAGAGAGAGACCTTAGTCTCAGAGACGACAGTTCCTCATGAAGGAGAGGGGTATGATGAGTCCATCATAGGATAGTGATTCATCTCTAGCTTTGGGGAAGCCCTGCAACCACTAACAACATTGACAACAACAACTACTAATCTTACTTGGATGCCTAGCGACTTGAGTAAGTTGAATACTTTTCTCTGGACTTTGCTAGTTAGGAATGTTGGCTTGTATCTCTTTCTTTATTTTGTTTTTCTAACTTATCACTTCTTATTCTCCTCTTGTAGTGATGACATAGGAGTGGCGAGAGGTCATCCATTGGGTGTGTATGGACACTCTACTCATCCCCTTGGGGAAGACCTAAGTTGAGTTGACTATTGACTCGGGCCAGCCATTAGCTGTCGACAGACACACTGATGTGTTTTCCCTTGTGTGGAGGGTAGCAAAGATAATGACCTCCCTCTATACCTAGGTGGCCAGATATGATACTACCGAGTGCTTGATGAGATAGATCCATTCTCATAGCGAGGCCACGGGCAACGGATGGCACCATGAACACTCACATCATTAAGTTTACTCCCAACACTCGTTATAGCCACAATAAGAGCCCTAGACATGGCTGGGCACCATCCGAGGGATCCCACAGGGAATGACAGGCCGTGGGGACATTTTTAGTGATTTGATGACATTTTTTTAGGAGTCGTGATACTTGGGAGTGAGGCTGAATTTGGAGAAGGCAAGGTTTAGGGCCGCGATGACGTAGTGGGCCACATACATGGGAGACACCATTATCTGATTTTGTTCAAAGAAGGGGATGAGGGTTTAGTCTATTGCCACAACTCCCATTCCTATCATACACAGAGCCATCATGGGACTCTTGTCCTCCTAATTGATTGGGGACAAGGGTGGTGACACCCTTTTATATTTATAGTCTCCTATCATTGTGCAGATTGAGGGGCATGGCCATAAATATGCCTGGGGCACATATATCTTGGGGACTACATACCATGATTTATATAGAGTAGTATGATTGTAGGGGTAGTAATTGAGCCGCCCCACTCTTGTTATGAGATAGGTTTATGAGCGTTTCATCCCATATGATAGGGGAGTACCAATGTCAGATCTAGGGACTAATCATGAAGATATATTGATAGGTATGTCAATGCTTAGGATGCCACATCATTTAGTGGCTTCCCTAACTATGACAGACATAACTGCCACACCCTACTAGGACATGAAAAGGATATGGGGACATGAGGTGACTATGATGGTAGCTTTTCTCTTGGATAGGTTATTTGGTTGACAGAGTAGGGAGACTTGAGGCCCACCCATTTGATTGGGTCCCCCAACAGTTTGGCCTTCCATACATTGATATGCTCTCTCCAGTTACACCAGTTTATAGGACTAATCAGGAGGTTTGGAAGGACCCTAGAGGGAATATTGGTTAGATAGTGATCATTATAGGTGTGCCTATTTTGGTTATATGGGTGGTCTATGCTCGATGGGTAGCTACTACCCCTCAAGCACCCCTACTTCAGATTGTAGTCACTCCTGCTCATAGAGGGGAGTAGGACGAGCCCATTGATCTAGAATTCAACTTTGAGGAGGATACATGGGATGAGATGGAGGAGGAGTCAGTAAAAGAGGAAAAATAATATGAGGAATTTGGTATTGGGACTGATGAGGCAGCCCATGTGAAGGAGGAGAAGAGTGAGCCTGAGTGGCATGATACTCAGGAGATGCTGAGAGCATTATACGAGGAGGTTAGTGTTGAGAGAGAGACCTTAGTCTCAGAGACGACAGTTCCTCATGAAGGAGAGGGGTATGATGAGTCCATCATAGGATAGTGATTCATCTCTAGCTTTGGGGAAGCCCTGCAACCACTAACAACATTGACAACAACAACTACTAATCTTACTTGGATGCCTAGCGACTTGAGTAAGTTGAATACTTTTCTCTGGACTTTGCTAGTTAGGAATGTTGGCTTGTATCTCTTTCTTTATTTTGTTTTTCTAACTTATCACTTCTTATTCTCCTCTTGTAGTGATGACATAGGAGTGGCGAGAGGTCATCCATTGGGTGTGTATGGACACTCTACTCATCCCCTTGGGGAAGACCTAAGTTGAGTTGACTATTGACTCGGGCCAGCCATTAGCTGTCGACAGACACACTGATGTGTTTTCCCTTGTGTGGAGGGTAGCAAAGATAATGACCTCCCTCTATACCTAGGTGGCCAGATATGATACTACCGAGTGCTTGATGAGATAGATCCATTCTCATAGCGAGGCCACGGGCAACGGATGGCACCATGAACACTCACATCATTAAGTTTACTCCCAACATCGTTATAGCCACAATAAGAGCCCTAGACATGGCTGGGCACCATCCGAGGGATCCCACAGGGAATGACAGGCCGTGGGGACATTTTTAGTGATTTGATGACATTTTTTTAGGAGTTTATATGATTGTTTTTGTGTATTTTGTGCTCATTGTGAGCATTTTGACCATGCCTAGTACATGGCGACATTGTATAAAAACTTGATTCACCATTATATATAGAGAGTCTTATTTTTTGTTTGGTATTCCATTTTATCTGAGTTGAATTTATTTTGGTTCCTCTCACATGTGTACTCTAGATGTTTGTAGAATTCCCACTTTTCAATGCTTTTCAGAATGTATGTAGTGGCTATAAATGATACCGAATGATTTATTTTTATATTTTATGATGCTGATATATGATGATGCAAAACACAATGTGATGATAAACTTAGTTTCTTTAGCAATCTTTAGCACTTCATATGGTCTTGAAAAAACGTGATGAAAAAATGATATGATAAGTAGATATTATTTTCCTACCCCTAACTCCATGCAACTAGTAAGATACGAGGGATCAACACTACGAATCATAAGGGGCACAAGTTATGATTTTTTTGAATGGTAGTGATGGGAGAAAGACAAAGGGTTGTCAGAACCAAATTGAGACGTTAAAACCTTATCCTACTCAAGCTAATTCATATTTTAGAATGTGAATTGCTTTGCATATTATCTAGACTTGGATCTGTAGATGGCAACTTGGTTGAGAAAATATGGATTTGGGATTTTAAGCTCTTTTGGAATTTTGGACATCTAACTCACTTTGTTTTTGACTTATGATTTCACAATACTTGACTGGATTGTTTCTAACTTTCAATTTCATCAAGGAGACCCCCTAAACCTTGCCCCATACTACTAGTAGGAAGTATGGGATCATCACCATGGAAAAGGTATAGGCGAGTAAGGGAATTTCCATCATTTCCCAACCTTACATCACCAGTAAGAGATGCAGGCTCACCACTAAAGGTTGGTAGGGAAAAGAAATGTGTAAAATAAAATTTTCTATGGATTTGAATTTGACTTAATTATTTGGGAAAAATGTTTAGAATGTTATTATTTCCAAAGATATTTTTATGGGATAGATATGACACCATGAAGCTTCTAGAACAGACTATGGGACAAGACACCTAATCTAGAAAGAGGCTATAAGCAGAACCAAGTATGTAGGCCTTCGTATGATCACAATAAAAAATTTGTCTTTTCCTTCTTGAAGTGATGAAATGATTCAGAAATAATTGATGATACTATGAAGGTTTGAGGAGATATGATTTGAATGTTTTTCCATTGTTTTTAGAAGTTTTAGGAATTACTATAAGAATAAGTTCCTTGATCACAATTTTTACAAAATGAATAAGAAGATGAAAATGCAATGAAAATGTAGTAATGTACATATGAAGATGTTGGTGGATCATGTTTACTACCTCTTTTGGTGAAGAGAGTTTACAGATTTTCTAAAATCCTCACCTTATAGTGTACACAGGTAAAATGCCCCATTTTTGTAGTCTTCTACCACTCAATATGGACCTAACCACATGGGTATGAATTTTCTTCCCTCACTGGTATTCTTGTCTATCCAGTTGTCAAGTCTTAATACTGAATCTCCCTCATATATTTCACATTTGAAAACCTTATTATTATATTGTTGAGCCATCCATTCAGTGTAAATTCTATGCCGTTGGTCAATGTTAAGTTTAGCCTCATCGAGAATTTCTAACTGAGAGAGTCATGCTTCTCGATGACCCTCTTCTCCCAGGATATCGTGCAGTGAAATACAGAGACTATGTATTTCTACTTCGAGTGGCATAACCACCTCAACACCAAACAATAAAGAAAAGGGTGTTACCCCCATTGGTGTTTTAACCGATGTTCGATAGGTCCACAAGGAAAGAAAAAGCTTTAGGTGCCAATCTCATTTGTTCTCCTTTATGGTTTTAAGAAGGATGGACTTTAATGTTTTATTCGTAGCCTCAACTTTTCCATTAGCCTGAGGATAGTAGAGAGAAGCCATGTGATGACTTATCTTGAACTTTACACACAATTCACACACCTCATCATTTTTGAAAGACGTGTCATTATCTGAAATAATGACTTGTGGCACCCCATACCTACAAATGATCTGGTTAAAGGTGAACTTAGTGATTACAGAGCCAGGAATGGTGGTAAGAGGCATGAATTCTACCCACTTAGTAAATTAATTTGTGGCTATGATTATGAAATTATGGCCATTAGTTGATGAGTGAGAATTTCCCTATCAAATCCAAGCCCCACGTGGAAAAGGGCTATGGGGTTGTGATTGGTTATAAATATTGTGCTAGTATGTGGATCTCTTAGAAGAAATATTGGAATTTGTGGCATCTGTGAACAAAATCTACTGCATCATGTTCTAGAGTGGGCCAAAATTAGCCCATCTGAGGTATCTTTTGAGAAGTTGCTTGGCCGCCGAAGTGACCTCCACATACTCCGCTATGTGACTCATAAAGAATATTTTTGGATTCTTCGGCATCAACACATCTTAAAAATATTCCATCAATGGCTCTATGGTAGAGCACTTGTTCTACAATAACATACTTAGTGAAAATGAAACGTAACTACCTTCTTTTTTGAGATGTTTCTCCTTCTAGATATGTACTGTCTAATATAAAATTAATGATGTCGATATACCATAGACATGTAGAAATAGGGGGCCTAGTCTCAACAAAGTAAACAAACTCCTTGGGAAATTCTAGATCTACCAGATCACCTCCATATACCGGATTTTCAGCTAGCCAATCCATAATGATTTTTCCTTTGATGGATTTCTAATTAACAAACGTTAACTCAAATTCACCCATCAGAGTTATGAAGCGCTTGAAATTTTTATATAAGGATCCTTGTGTGAGGAATGTTCACAAGTAATCTGACTTAACAATGACCCTCATTTCTTGATTCAACATATAATGTCTTAAGCACTTTATTGCAAAGACTATGGCAAGGTGTTATTTCTCTACCTAGGTGTAATGTGTCTCATAATCAAGCAATGTCTGACTAATGAAATAAATTACACACTATTGTTTATTGTCATTCTCTTGAGCCACCATGCAAGCTAGCGAAACATCTGTAGCTACTCATGAATACAAAATCAAAGGGAAATTTGACCTAGGTGGCATTAGCGTGGGAGGGGATAACAAGAATCATTTAACGACCTCATTGTATTATTTTTTCTAATTAATGCAAAAATCCTTTTTCAATAGATTGTTGATTGGATGAATAATAAAGGTCAAGTCAGGGATGAAACTTTGAATTACACTGAGTTTCCTAAGATAAGATCTGATACCAAACTCATCAAATGGTGGAACCATTTCCAATACAGATCAGATTTTGGTTGGGTCCACATCAATTCCTCGAGAAGATATGATGTACCCCAAAAGCTTTCCTACTGTTACGCCACATACACATTTTTCTAGATTCAATGTGACACCATACTCAATTAAGCGATAAAGGATGACACAAAGAACCTCTGGGTGATCACAAGACTTCCTAGCATTAGCCAAAAGGTCATCCACATAGGATTCCATAATCTTATGAATAAGGTCATGTAATATATATATTATTTCTCGTTGGTACATGGAACCAACATTATTAAGACTGAATGACATGACAACATAATAGTAGGTCCCCCAAGGATTTATAAACGTAGTATTAGCTTGATCCTCCTTGAAGATTTTGATTTAATTGTACCTAGAAAACCCATCCATGACAGACAACAATTCAAATCCAGTTGTTACGTCAAAAATAATGTCGATGGATGGTAATGGGAAATCATCTTTGGGGAAAGCCTTGTTAATGTCCTGGAAGTCTATGAAAATATAGATCTTTCCATTATTTTTGAGAATGGGGATGATATTAGATACCCATTGTGAATAATTGATTGGGTTGATGAATCCTACCTAGAGAAGTTTCATTACTTCTTATTTCACCATAAAGGCCACCTTTGGTTTCATGGGCCTTGACTTTTTCTTAATTAGCTTAGCATCTGGCTTGGTGACAAGATTGTGAACTGTGATGTGTGGTGCAATTCCTATCATTTCTTTATAACTAAATGCGAAGGATTTTTGGTGTTCTTTGAAGATTTGGGTATGTATTTCCACCTCCTCTGGAGTTAAGGAGGATCCCATTTTAAAGATTTTTGGTTCCTCCTCTGTTCCAATCTTTATATCAATTGTTCCTTAAATTAAGGAGGCATTTCCTTCCTCAAATTCCAGTGGGGCTGGAGGTAATTCTTAATCCCCTTCTTCTTCTACCTCGTAAATATCCTGGGGAGGATTCAATCATGGGATTCCCAAAATAGGAAGAGTAACGTGGAATTAAGGAAAGGTATATCTCTTGATAAGTAAGATGTAGCTCTCTTCATTACCATTGAGGTTGTCTGAAAAATCAAGCTGATTCTTGGCTTCTACATATGTAAACACTGGGGTCATTGGTTCTTTATGAATCAAGGGCTCAACACAGATTGAAATTGTGAATTTGGTATCTTCTAGCTCACTACTTGGGGTGAATCATGAAGCATAAGTTGCTATAGAGTATGTGAGAAAGTTCTATTTGCATGGAACTACTTCAATTGATATGAAGTTGAACCCTTTTGTCAAGCATGATACTGTTATTTTGTAAAGTGTACATGCTTAGCTCTAGTCTCATATAATTTAGATATCTAATTTACGACTAGTTGTGAATCACCTAACACCCTAATATTGAGGATGCCCATTTTCTTAGCTGCAATAAGACCTAATAGGAAAGCCTCATATTCAGTCCCATTATTTGTGCATTAAAAATTTAACTTGAAAGAAAAATTTAGAATCCTTCCTTCAGGTGAAGTAAGGATCACACCTACCCCGGTGCCAAAACAAAACTTGGCTCCATCAAAATGGAGAGTCCAACAACTACTCGGAAAGATGGACATTGGGTTATCCTTTCTACCATCTCCCTTTACCTTGGTAACTTCAACCATGAAAACCTCTTCTGATGGAAGAGAACTGAGTCCCAAATTATGTACCATACCCATATAATCAAAGGGGAGGAGAATAAGCAAATCCTTCACCAATAGCTCAAAAATATTTGCTGTGGTTCCTAGCGGCACTGTCTCTACAATAACGATTTCATCCTTGATTTCCAAAATTCCCTCAATCAACCCCATGACTTCTAACTCTATTGTAGGGACTAGCTTTTCTTCTGGTACCACACTTGCAAGTTTTTTTAACTGATTTATGGGAAGATCAAACTCATAGTGGACACCTAGCCTCTTCTTTAAGTTAGCCAAATGTATATCAAAGGGTTTTGGATCACCTTTCGCCACAAAGACCTTCCCTAAATGCAGGAATCTAACCTCTTGGAATAGAGTGGAGGAGATTTCCTTCTTACGGTGGATCCAAGGATGAAAAAAGATCATATTATAGTTGGCTTCCTAGTCTACACTATAAAACTCAGTTAGTACCATCTTAGGCCCAAGAGTAACCAATAATACTATGGTTCTGATCGATGTTGCCTCGAGGCTATCATAGCCTCTCAACATGTTTTGTGTCAAGGAGCAATTGGTCTCCCCATACCCTAAATTATGAAGAAAAGAGAAGGGAACTATGTTAATTTCTACCCCATCATCGATCATTGCATGCTTTGCGTAGTTATTGTAAATCCAAACTTACAAAAACAAAGCCAGGTCACCCCTACGAGCTATCTCAACATTTGTGGGCATCTTGTTGATGTCAAACATGAACCCAATATCTCTCTCAGGATGCCTTGGAGGACTAACGTCGAAGTCTATGTGATATATCTATGCCTCTATCGTAGGGGTAACATTAATAAAATGGCCGAGACCTAACACTTATAACATAGTGGTTCTATGAGAAAGGGAATTATTCAGTAGATCCAAGAAGGAAATGTGTGAAAAGGTCTTGGTTAGATCACTGATCAAGTCATAAGCCCCTAATGTCTTGCTTAGCATATCATGAACATTTTCTGACATAGCTGGATAAATCAGGATTAGATGCGAAGAATAATCCTTGGTTCTTGTTGCAACGTTAATTTGGGGTTCAACATCTAACTCTACCAACCCCACAATTTTCATTTGTTGGTGACCATCCAAAGGAGGTGCCACCTATGGGTTTGACAAAGTTGAGGCTTCACGATCATGAGTCCCTATTACAATACCTGTATTCAAACTATTGGGATCTAATCTACCATCCTTTGGATGCATGTGGAGAGGATTGTTAAAGATCCCTAGTGGTGTGTTCTACGGAGACACTGGCCCCATGTAGGTGTTTTGAGTGGGTGTTGTTGGGTTTTCCAAAAACATGTCAACAAATAACTATTTTTGGTCCTCTAGAAAATGTTGTAAAAAATTGTTACAATCACGACATGTTTTTGTGTCATGCCCAAAAACACTATGGAAACCATAATATAAGTCAGGATCATAATCTTGAGGCCTTTGGTTTGTTCTTTGTTGTGGTCTAAAAATATGGTTAATGTTTAGTTGCTAGTTGTTGTAGTTAAAATTTTGGAACCATTTCCCTTAGTTTTGGAATTGGTTGGGATAACGGCTTAGGTATTGACTAGGGCTTGGGGTCGGTGTTTGTATCTTTTGATGAGATTTTTGTTTTTGTTGTTAAGGATGATTAAAATCTAGAGCGTTTACCGAGGGTGAGAAATTATTGTTTCTATGATTATTACCATTATTGTTGTTATTTGTAGTACATGTACTGGTAGGATTAATAACATTAGGATTTTGGGCTGGTCAGTCACACTGCAGTTGTGGCTCCATGATTATTATTAAGGATATTTGGTCCTTGATTATTGCTTGTGTTGTTGGAGTAGCTGTGATTATTTTGATTAGGGGTGACTAACCTTCCATTAACTCCATAATTCTTGCAACCACTATCAATGGCTGCTTGATCAATCTGAAGAGCACCCTATAACACCTCTTCATAGCTCCTTAGTGAGAATTTTTGAACCTCTTCCTTTGTCTCTCTATTGAGAGAGTGGAGGAAAAAATCAAAAAATTATATTTGATCCATATTTGGAGTGCTTGCAGAGGAGTAGTGAACTTGTCACCACCTTTAAATAAAGTGGGTTGTAGACTCATTATGTTCTTGTTTGATATGAAGGAATTCCTTGATTCATGTTCTCAAAAGATTGTTCATATTAAAATATTTGATAAAATCTAAGATGAGTTGCTTGAATGAGTGTATTGAAGACTCTGATATCTTATAATACCAGTCAAGAGCAATACCTTCTAGCATCTTAGGGAAACTTTTCACAATGACTGCATCCTATGGGAGTAACTCTTGAATGGCTAGTGCATAAGCCATGATGTTGGCATTAGGATCACCCTCCCCTTTCAATTTAAGAAGATTAGGAAAGGGTCTCAGGAGCATGAATATCTGAATGGAGAAGTATAGGGGATCCTTGATATATTCAAAATAGGTTCCCATTGCGTATGTTTGCACCATTGAAGATCCTTGTTGGGGAGGTGGGGGATGCATTGGTTGCTGAAATGGGAAAACATAGATTTTTTTTAGGGCATATGGCATCCCCTGTGGCTATCCATATGGATCTAGGTAGGTATACATGTCCCCCTGTAGAGATTTATAATACATGTGTACATAGGGGGTTGATTACCTTGATATGGAATTGAAGGAACAAAACCAAGAAACATTGCATTTCTAGATGGTATGACATTTGAGAACACACTTCTGGCTAGTGCCTATTGCAGATATCGATACGTGGCTTGGGGGGCATATCTAAGGTTCCCGTCCCTGAAGTAGATCTCTAGGGTTTTGAGAATTCATTTAAACTAGAGGATTATGTGCACTAGGTATTTGTCTCTAATTTTGTAGGTAGGAAGTAGTTTTTGTTTACCATGCATACAAATTCTTATTATTTTGGGCAAGTTCTAGCTCCTTGAATTTTTCTACCAAAGATGAAATGACGTCACCCATTGACGGGGTGGTGCTTTTCTTAGGTAATTTTTGTTGAACCCTCGGAGGTTGTTGAGGAGTATGGTATCTTGTTATGAATTTTTCATTGTGTTGCCACCCCTCATTGGTAGTATTTTTGGTTGGTGGAGGGGTAGTGTTATTGTTTTATATCAGGAAATCACCTTTTTCTTGTAGCCTATCGAAATATTGGTTCATGTTCTGGAAGTGTTGTTCACTCCTAACATATCATGCTAAATAATCCTCATCTACATGGGGGAGTTGATTGGATTTCATGTTAATGGGATTCTAAAACAATACTTGAGGAGATGAACTTACTTTGCCACTAAAATTAATGTTTTTTGAGCTTGATTGTTCATAAGGATAGGTCTGCGTGACTTGGTCAAGTTCCTCAATACGTACAGAGGAGCCAACATTGGTTCCTTGAAGTAGAGGTTATTGAGTTAATGAGTGGTTTTCTACCCACGTTGAAAGTGAAGGTGATTGTTGTGGTATACATGATTAGTAGTGGTACATGTAAAAAACCTAGGATGGGACAACCATACTCGTCATATCCTGACATATTCGGGGGTTATAAGAATACCCACAGAATAAAGGATGGAAGAAGAAAATAGAAACGTTTAGAGGATAGCTCTTCACATCGGGTTCAAAAATTTGTGCGATAGAAAATAAACACATGACCTTATTCACACCTGACATCTCGAGGTCATGTGGAGACAACCGGTGTAGAATGAGTGTGAATGTGAGTGTGGTTATGGGGATCGAGATAATTGGGAAATCTTATATCTTCAACATGTAATGTTGAGATCTGTGAGTCTAATGAAAACAATTCTCTCCTAACTTGAAGTGGTGTGATGGCTCGGTCTAAAATAATAGCCGTTCATAGACTCAATTCAATGTCAAGCTCAGTCGAGAATTTGTTATTTAGTTGTTGAACACGTGGAAAATGACCTGTGGATGCCTCGCATAGATTTCTAGAAAAGGTCATGGAAGTAAGAACGAGAGGCGTGATGGAGCCATATGTATTTATGGGTGATTTTATGGTCTGGTTCAGAAAGTCTTATCCTGATCAGCTGTTATGTTTAGTAAGGAAGATGTGTAACAATATCTGTTGGAAGAGGTAAATATCTTAATACTAATGTACGCAAACTAATGTAAATTTCTAACTGACTAGCAGGACTGTTGGGTCATGGGACTTGAGGATCACAACCAAAGAATCGTAGAGGATATGGCCCTTGAATGGTCATGCATGTAATCAAACCTTGTTATCAGGAGTAGTCCAATAGTTGTAGGCTTGATTAACATTGATATTTAGTGTATTGAGTTGTTCTATTTTCTTAGCAAAATTTGAAGGTGTGCATAAGAATGTCAAACATAAATTGTTATCAATTTCAGTTATCAATTCTGGCCCATTGGGTTGCGGGACCAAGGGATCACAACTGTATGTCTTTTCCTGTTGTGGACCGTTGATGGTCATGTAAAATGAGATACAATGATTTCTGATAAGAAAAATAATTATTGAAAGAAATCTAATCTATTTTTTTGAGGGTTTTCACAATATTTCAGATCAAAGCAATAAAAGCAAACTAATCTATCAAAGGAAATATTTTTGTTCTTTTCTAATTTTTAAGTAATGTGTTCTAATATAATAAATAAACTAAATACAAGTAATCGGCTAGATGTAGCTAATTACTTATGAAAATGTATGAATATAATATAAAATAAATAACCTAATCTAATCAAAACCCTCCAAACCCTTCCTCAGAGGTGAAGAACAAATCATGACCTTGAAAGGGGCTATTGTTCCTCACAAATTCCTTGGTAATGTTAAAGAGGAAAACTTTCTAATATTTGATCTACTTGGGATTGAATAATTTATTGAAAAGAATGATTTTATAATATATTTCATATGAATTCTTTTATACTCAATTTGATATGTGATTAAAACTAGTGATTTAAAATTGACAATTCAGCAAACAAGGAAAACAAACAAATAACTCCAACCTGGACAAGAAAGAATTTTGGAAAATCTGGTTGCATCTGTATTTGTCCCCTCAATATGTTCCTTTCTTTCTATGAGTGTTCATGTGAGTCCAAGGGATTGGGAATGCAAGAAAAATAGTAGGAGGATGACACTTGAGCAATGGTAGCTTGATGGCAGTCCGATGCAATGCAGGTAGAAGAGAGATATCACAAGAGATCAGAGCTTGGCTATGCAATTACAAACAAGATCATAACAACAATACAATGTAAGATACAAAAATTGTTGAGGCCTTTTCCTTGATTACAAGCATGGAATATATAAGAATGGAGGATGGGAGGTGCCTTCATGCATAAGTAAATAAGGAGCAGTTATAACCAATTAAATCTATTTAAAAATAGGAGGAAGGAGAACTAAGAAATCAAAGCTAATTTTAGATAATTTTGCTCATGGAGGCATGCAAAAAGAAAAATTAAGTGAACTGTCACATGTTAAAACACACGTGAAGGATTCTGGAAAATGTGGGTAGGACCATTGCCCTATGCAGGGTGGTGGTTTCAGGATGGCCGCCCTATTTTGGGTGGTGGTTTCAGAACCACCACCCAGGTAGGGCAGCGGTCCTGGCACTAAAGACCAAAACATGCGTAGAAAGAGGCAGGAGGATGGAAAAAGCATGAGAAGGCTAGGTAAAGACATCTAGGCAACAAGTATACATTGCGAATAGACTTTGGAGCTCAAACACCTTCTTGAAAGAACCTAAATCATCATTGGGGACTTTCATAATTGTTTTATGACAATGTAGAACATTCAATTTTGGGTGTGTATAATTACTTATATCAAGAAAACAAAATAACATTCAATCCTCAAACAAGATACACATTCATTAGTATTCCAGAAAGGAGTATATTGGTTTAAGTTTATAACTGATACAAGGCTTGATACTCTTTCCAAGCATATCGTAAAATTTTTCATTTCTACCCTAAGGACATTAATACACTAATTCCTATCACATGGTCAAAAAGTGATATAAACTAAAATAGACTAGAGGAGGTACACCAACTATACCAAGTCAACAATATCCCCATTGAAAGATTGAAGAGTGAATGAGTGAGATTTCTTTCTCCTCATCTGTCCCAAACTATTATGAAGAATAAACATTTTAAACAAAAAAACTGAAAATACATAGAATAGATCTCCATTTGAACAACTCACATTAGGTACTGAAATAATTAAGGACATATCTCATACAACCCAAATTAAAATCAAAACAGAGATTCACCCAAGTCTCAAATTAGATGAGTATAACAGAACCATAAGAAATGAACATAAATCAACATCCAACCTTTTTCTTTTGTTGTTTCAGGTTAGACAAGTTCAAAAATCATGATTTCATCTAAAGGATAAAAGAATCGATTTAGTTCCAAAAATCCCTGTGAAGGGAGGAAGGTAAACAATAGAACTACATGTCAAAACTGAAACACACCACCTATAAATTTAACCATTTATAAGAAGACAGATAAGTATACATACATTCTTCAAAAAGAGATTCATCAATAAATGATCAAAACAATAACTCAGAACCAAAGTATCTATTACTCAGCTCAAAATCCCATGTGATTTAAGAGAAATTTAAAAGTATACATAAAGGAAAAATCATCCCTAACTGAAATGTGATCCAAAGTAGCTTAAAAAAAAGAATTAATATATAATTGATACCTAGAATGGGGTTTCAGTCTAAAATGATAAGTGGGTATTGCACTGATAACTCAAAGTTATAGAGCAAGTGAAAAAAAGAAAGATGTTTTCCACTTATATTAGAAACAATTTCCACAAATGGTATTTCCCATGATGTTTACATAATAATTCCTTCAAATTTATTTTAATGACAACAGAAAGAGAACATACAAGTTGAAATCAAATGATTTCTTCTCAGCCTTACTAATGTTCAAGACATGCAGCTCAAAACATAAGTCTTTCCTAATCAAGAAAAATGATGGTCTTCAATTCATAAACATAAAGGAAAACATACACCAAAAACCAAAATAACACGATCTCAAGAAATGGTCCAAATATCCATTTAGTTTTCTATCTCAGGTCTTCTAACACTGACAAAAGGAAACATTATAAGAAAGATTCTCTCTATCAAACAACTAAGATACATACATTATAAGCATAAACTTTAACTAAAAGCTCACTCAACATATCTCGGATCTGTTTCAAGCCTTAGTTAAAAAGATTCAAGAAAAAAATAGCTTACTGAGAAGTATGTGAACTATAATCCCTGAACACACTTTCCACTATCAAACCAAATCAATAATGAATTCAAGAAAACAACAAAGTACCATAGAAGCAAAAGAAAAATTCGTTCAAAGAAATAAACCCAAAATTTTTCCTTAAGAGTAGAGTTGTTTTTATGAAAATTTAATTAAAAGCATAAAACTTAATGAATATGGCCTATCATGCATGATAGAGCTCTGGTATTCTATTTTTTCATAGAAAAATATTAAATAAAAGCTTCAATTCTTCCTTCAAAATGCAAACAACCCTCCAAACCTTCTCGTTCTCTTTCATATAGCTTCCATGGTGCCAACTTCTTCATTCAAATGACATACAAGGCAAGAGAATTCATGCAGGGATTCAAACTGAAGCACATAAAACACATGTAGACCTAGAACTCAAAGACAAAATGACCAAAACAAAACCAACCCCCCCTCTTTCTTCTTCCTAGGCGGTTTTTTCCAATTTTAATAAAATTAAATGTAAAATAGGACTATTAGTCCTCTCATTTATCCTGCCACCGCCACCTCTAAGTTTTGAAATGACTGACTTCTAATTTCTCATGCAACTACAACTCGGTGGAGATGCCAAATCATTCCCAAAAATTTCCTCATGCCTTCACCAAATTTGGCAGTTCAAAAGAGATAATACCACATTAACTTCCTCATAAATTTCTAGGAATTTATGCCACTAAACTTTCCCTCCATATGTTGTCCCATAGGTCCATTTAGGTTAGCCAAACATTAAGTTAGGTTCAACATTATTTTAGGAACTAACATAGGTCCTTAGGTCTAAGTATTTAGTCTTAGGTCCCATTTAACATCCCATAATAACAAAAGAACTTAGTAAATTAGGTTAGGTTACACTTTTTATGATAAATTCCCTAATTTAAGGAACATAGTGTAAATAGGTTCCATGTTCATAATAAAAATTACATCATGCATTGACCAAAAAGAAGGATCAGATTAAAACACAAATTTGAGTATGAAGCAAAGAGTCATGGAGATCAGATCATTCATGACCTTCATACATTCAAGGTCTAGGAGACTTTCATCTGTCTAACTTAGTCATTATGACCTCAAGGTTTATAATTTAGAAGCATATCTTGGATAATTGAAATTGATCCAAGGTAATGCTATTTTGGATCCCCATGAATTATGAAACTGAAACTCAATTTCTCATTCCCAAGTAGTGAATTATTTTGCATAAAATAAAAAGATGAAATGCTTCAGTTCATATTAAGCATAAACATGGCAGAATTGTACCTATTTTCATAGAATGTTGATTATGTTTTTATTACGCATCATGTGAAGTAATGGATCAGAGCTTCTTTTCTTGTAACCAAAAGTACAAAGATCACATTTAAACAATGTAATGTTATTGATTAGAAATATGGCTTTAAGATTTTATTGAATTTTGTGATTGTGCTACAAGATATTAGGATAGAAGTGTCACTATCACTTATTTAAATTAAGTAGATATATAGGCAACATTAGTCATGGTTTAGAACCATAAATAAGACTCCTTGTCTGTGTAAAGGTTCTTAGTCACATTAGAGGCTATAGAATCAGTTATTTCTTCTTCCCCTATAGTGGTGTCATTATATAGAATCAAAATATAATCCTTCACAAATAATTTAGAGGATTCTTCTTGGGTGTCAAAGAGATGAGTGAAGGGAGTGTTGGTTCTTGAGATACTAATATGGTTGTGGTCTTCAATTACAGGTGCTGTGATATGGTCATCTAATAAGTCCAAGCCCATCTTGTAAGCATGCATGTATTGTGTGAGGTCTACATGAAGACTTATAGCTTCATTGTACGCATCCCAAAATGTTTCGGTGGGATCCCACATGTGATGAGTGGTTGTAAATATATCCTCTATACGGTGAAAGGGTGCATTCTGAATCACACAGAGCTCAAGATTTTGGAGGAGCTCTTATTTATCCAAATAGAGAGGGTGTCAGATAATAGGAAAGACACAAATATCAGTTACAATATAATTAGAGCGTCCTAATGCCATATGAAGACATCATGCTAGACAAAATATTAGTAGATAATAAGAAAAATATTTGCATTTTGGTTAGATTCAACAAAAAATAGTGAAAAAATCCTAAGAAAATATGAATCACTAGAGATTCAGAGAAATCGCAAGTGATTGGGGTAATCACTAGCAATTACTGTAAAACTTGACTATTTTTCTAAATAGAGTCAACATCAATGATTTAGTTATCAATTTGATCGAAAAAAAAGAATAAGAAATGTATGATTGATCCAGAAACAAAAACATACATGACTTTGGTTTTTAAAATGAACAAAAATGAAAGATTTACCTTGCAGGATGTCGGTATGATAGAGGAAATGGAAGCAGATGGTTTGAGAGGAAAACAAGTAATTTTTTGACAAACTTGATGTTCCTCGGACAACATGAGGTTGAGTTGTGTTGATTTAGAATGCTTTAATGCCTAATGAGATGAAAACATAAAAGAGTGTATCTGTGAAACTTGTGAATTCATATCTCCTCTTAGAAAGAGGTGCAAATGTTTGTATTTATAGATTTCTAGTGATCAGGAAAATCACCAACGATTGGAGAAGATACTTAGTTTGGTTAAGAAACAAGAATTTTTCTTCCAATTCGTGTGAGATAACTTCGAGGTTGTTAAATAGGTGGCGGGGAAAAATTTTGTTGGGAAAGGAGGAGTTAGTATTTTTAGCAAGTTTAATTAGTTAGTCTTTTTAGAATGTTTAATTAATTTAGAGTTTATGGAAGACATAGTTAATTAGGAGTAAGTTAGTGTATTTGGAAATCAATTCAAGTGGTTAATGAGGTGTTGTAACGAGGTGTAAAAATGGGGAGGGATTATTTAACTAAATTAATTAAATAATTTAGATGTGAGGGGTGTGTGCTTAATTAATTAACAGGGGATTATCAAAATAATTTAGATGATCTAAGAGGGCGTAATTTTGTAAATGTGGTTTTTTTTATCATAGGTGCGTTGAGCTGAGGGATAAAAATTTTGGTTTCTACATTTACCCCTTTTTTTCTAGCTATTTTTTGTAATTCGCTAGAAAAAAATGATGATAAAAAGGATTGTGTTGGTATGGGTGAATCTATTATAGGGAAATATAGTGAACACTAGTGTGCTTTTTATACTTTGCAAAAAGGGCTTACCCTAATCAGAGATGGTGAAAAAGAAAGATGTTGGTGAATCAATTGTCAGGGTGGCCAAAGGTCTCAATGCTTGCTGTCGTATGATCCTTACCAGGTAATATTTGTTGAGCAGGAACACAAAGTGATGAGGGCCAAAGGGCTCATCTCCCAAAGACATATAACAAGTCCTGATGTTGTGAATATATTGTTTTGAAAAGGTATCTTAAGGGCTAGTAACCTTTTAGGAGCATGGAACACTTGTGAAGAGGATAAAAGGTTGTGTTTTTTTAGCAATATAGACATGGAAGTCCACAATAGGGAAATCATCGACAATTAGGAAAGTCAATAGTGATTTCCTCAATTGATAGTGATTGAGGTCATGGAAAATTTGGGGTGTAAATACCCAAATGGATTGTTTATTTGTCACTTTTCACTGTATAATGATAAGTGACCTTGTTAGAATGTGAAAAAAAACATGTTTTTTGAGCAAATAGTTATTGAATGGCCTCCTCCAACCGCAAATGAAAGCTATTCCTCGCTGAGGTAAGTTCTAATCTTGTTTTCATTTATTTATTTTTATAGTTTTTAGGGGTTTTAGATGGATTTAGGGAATTATCAAGGTGCGTGGATTCCATAGGGAAAAATTACAAAAATCGCTAGGGATTCCTTCAATCGCTAGTGATTCACTTATAATTTAAATGTTTTGTGAGAAAATGTGGTTTTTGCTCAATGTGTTGAACTTTATTGGATGCGTAAGATATGTTTTGATTTATGAGGATATTTTATGGTTAAGAGTGATCATTTTTCATAATTTTTACATCCTTATTAATGTTTTCTTTTTTTTTGTGTTTTACAGGTGGACACTCAGTTGACTATCTAAGATCGCATCCCCTTGATGTTAGATGAGATTAGAGAGTTTTATCTGATGATAACTGGGATCATTTAGAGGCTATGGGATTTGGTGGGATGAGGTTTTATATGTGGATTCACAGGTGCCGCATCTTGATACTTTCATTGCTAGAGTGGTGGAATCTGTCCACCAACACAATGGATTCCTACAAGGGAGATGACCATCACCCTGGAGGATGTTAATCGTATTACCAGACTGCCAGTTAGGGGGGAGCCTGTTTACTATATTTTAGATGTAGAGAGAGGGGATACTATGTAGTGATTGTATAGAGATGAGGCCCGAGGTGTGAGATACTCCTCGGGAGCTTTTGATTATCATGCCTTGTATGAGTCTGAGAGAGAAGGGTACCCACATATGGCTTTGATGATGTTAGAAATATCTTGTTTCTTACTACCAAGTTCAGGAGGTGGGATATTCCCATGGATTATGATGGGGGTAGTTCATGGAGATGATGGAGCATTGTATATTCTTCGAGTGGGATCCTACCTTGTTAATGCAGACGTACAAAGAGATGTGGGCTTGGAAAGACCACAAGAATTATGGGATATATGTTGGCTTGTTACTGCAATGTTAGACCCACGAGAACATTACCATTGCTCACACGTTTGGATTGCCTAGTGTTATATATGTGAGGCACCCTGGCTTCATGAGATGGAGTGTGAGTCTTGATAGAGTGAGGAGGGCCAAGGGGCCTACCTATTTTAGAGACCTGATATCTAGATTACACGTTAGGGATTTGATTTGGCAATCATATGTGGATTCTCATGATTAAATTGATTTTTCTAGATATTTATTATAGTTATAGAAGGAAACTTGGGTACAAGGTTCTAGAGCTAGAGAGGATGAGTTGATACACTTCATTTGGGTGATGATATAGTTTTGGTTGGTTCAAGATATACCTGAGGATCCGGTTCATAAAAATTGGAGGATGGCAATACCGATACCCCAAAGGCAATTGTGATAGTGCCAACACCCATTTTTGAGTAGCTAGGTGTGATAGGTCTAGATGAGGATGGTCATGTGGTACCGATTGATGATGTGGGGGTTACCCCAGATTCTGCTACTTGGTGGTCTTGTTCATTGAAGAGTTTTGAAAGGATGAAGGTAACATAGAGGATAACTTGATTAGTTAGATGAGTGTGGGATCGAGAAGAGGGAGGATATGAGGAGGGTGGTGGGGATGATGAGGAGAGGGTCGAGCCAGATGTTGTTATGGCTCTAGATATTGCTATTGTGATGGCCGAGGAGGCCGTAGTTGAGGCACAAAGAGATGTCACTTAGAGAGAGTGAGATAACTTAGTGGGAGTGTGAAACACTCTTATTTGAGAGAGATATGGCTTGATAATAGAGCGTGACGGGCTCTTGACACAACTTGTACATGTCTCTTTTGATAGGGATTGGTATAAGATTTAGAGAGATACTTTTTCGAATACCTTGGGGATCATCGAGCCTTTGATTTCTGACATAGATTTATTAGCGTTGGTTAGACAGAAAGGGGATTTTGAAGGACCTTCTGGTATGATTTAAGTGTCCCATTAACAGGATGTTAGAGCAGAGAGGTAATAGTATGTGGATATGATCATTAGGAGATACCCCAATGCCACTTTGTATGTTTATCATATGACCTCCCAAGGGGGTGGCACAATAGCAACCAAGCCTAGTGACAGTGTGGCGAGTGTGGGGAACCCATCACGGAGACCGTCGAAAGGGGATGATGGTGCAGGAGGATATGATGGTGATATAGTGGGAGGCACTCCCGATCCTAGTTTTATGTACTTTACCATTTGATTGTAGGCTCATAGAAGCCCTTTTTCCTATGTTTGACATTATGTTGATTGTATGGACAATGGAAGTTGACATATATATATGGTGATGATTTTATTTCTTGCATTAGGCTTAGAGAATCCCTTGATGTTATATGTTTATTTTATTTTTGTCCATGATCATGATCATGGTTATTTTGATTGTTATCATGTCTATGATGTTTATTTTTATGCATATGTTGTATGGAATATGCAATGATGTTTATGTTTTTGATTACGAGTATTGATGTGAGATTATATTTTTAGAAGATGTGACCTATCCTCAATTTATCAATTTAAAAAGTGATTAAAAATAAGTAATAGTGGAAATAATTCCCCACTGAATAACAGATGTGTAATGGGGTTTTATAACGCTTGCACTTGTGACCTTTCAAAATGTTAAATTCAACTATCAATAAATAGTTTGTACTGATCATGGTGGATTTTGGAAAATGCATGTGTTTTTGGGGAAGAAGGTTTCTCCTTTTTAACAATTTTAATAGGAATCAATGCCCCAAATATTTATAAGAAGAAAAATGATCAGTGTGGCAAGTTTTCTATGGGAAATTTGATTGATGCAGGAACCTTTCCAAGATGATTTTTTTTTGTTTTGATATATTTGTAGAGGCTAATCAAAATAGGAAGAATTTTTTCATATGTAGCCATCCTTTTAGGATATGTTCTATATTTTATTTTTAGATTAAATGGACATCCTTCAAGGGATGGTTCCATAGCTTTAAAATGGTAGTTGTGCTTCAAGGGATTAGTCTATTTATTTAGCACGAAGCATTTATATGAGTTTTTGACTTTGTTTTGAGATGAAGGCAAGATCTTATTTAATCATTTTTTTAAGGGAGGGATAAATGTATAGGTGGTGTTTATCCATATGACCTAGGTATTTGGAAAGAAGGGTAATGTATTGGCTTAGTAAAATGGAAGAATTTTTTTTAATACGATCTTTAAAATCGTTGTTATGATAATCAATCATTTAATAGTAGAAAGTCCAAAAGTGCAAAGCATTTAGATATTCTTTCTTAGGTTCCACATCAAGAGAAGTGAGAGGATATGCTCCTGACCCATATTTGTGAGTAATAATGTAGGGACCAATCCAATTAGGAGTGAACTTGCCACGTTTACTTTTCTATAATTTAGTCTCATTTTTATTTTCCTTAAGTACTAGGTCACCGATCATGAAGTCCCATTATTTTAAATGATTTTTGTATGCTCTACTAATTCATTGCTAATAAAAATGGCGATGTTTAAGGGCTTCTAGATGATTTTCATCCAACAATTCTAATCGTGCAAGATGATTTTGGCGATATTCTTCATTGGGAATGAAATCCTTTAAGGATACATGGAGTGATGGAATTTGAATTTCTAGGAGTACAATGGCTTTAGAGCCATAAATGAGTCAATAGGGAGTAGCATCTATAGGAGTATGGATACTAATTTGATAAGCCCACAAATCAGATGAGATTTAAATGTGCCAATTCCTTCCTGCGTCATTTACAGTTTTCATGAGGATTTTGTTAAGTGTTTTTTTAGAATCCTCAACATGTCCATTTACTTGAGGATAATAAGGTGATGAGAATATTAGTTTGATGTTAAATGTGTCATAAGTATTTTTAACATCCTTATGTTTGAAGGATTTACTATTGTCCATGATAATTTTATGTGGAATGCCAAAACGACATATAATATTTTGATATATAAATTTGACGATGGGTCCTGAATTTGTTGAAATCAAGGGAATACCTTCAACCCATTTGGTAAAGTATTCAATTTTAGTAATGATTGAATGGTGTTTTTGAGATGATTTTGGATTAATTTCACCAATGAGAACTAACCCCCATTGAGAGAAAATCCATAAGTATTTTGTAGGTTACAATGTTTGACTAGGGATGTGGATGAGATTAGAATGAAGTTGACACTTAATGCACCTTTTCATGTACATGTAGTAGTCTTTGGTGACATTGGGCCAATAGTATCCTAGTCATATGATACGTTTAGTAATGGCATTTCCACTGAAATGGCCTCCACAAATGTAATCGTGGACCTATTTGATTGCATTGTTTGTTTCACATGATTTGAGGAAAAGTAATAATACACTATAAAAACTATGTTTATAAAGGAATCCTCCTACAACAACAGAGAGAGTGACACATTGAAGGAATAATTTTTTAATTCCTTGTGTCAAATCTAGTGGAGGTTTAAATTTAGTGAGATAGTCAAACATTTGAGTATACTACATATCTAATGATTTTTTTTCAATGATGTTTATGGAAGGTAGATCATTTTGATGTGAAGGATGGTCCAATTGTTGAATCAGTACATACATCTTAGTTTTATCCTTTAATTTTTCTTTTCCAAAGGGAACAAAATAATCTAAAGAAGCCATAGTGTCTATAAACCTATTAAAACATTGCATAATTGCTTGTATTATATAATGATCGAATGCGCCAAGGAGAAAGTTGACAATGGCCTTGTATTTTTGAAGGACCTCATTTTTGCATTGGTACTCTCCTTTAACCTAACTGATGAGAAGTTGTGAATCACCATATATTTCTAGAATGTGAACACCTAGGAGAATAAAAATAGTTAGACCCATGATTAAGGCCTCGTATTCTACCATATTATTGGTACACTCAAAATTGATCTTGAACGATAATGGGATGGGAATGCTCCAGGGTGGTATGATGATGACACTGGACCCTACACCTTCTTGACATTTAACACCATTAAAGAAGAGGATCATTTTAATGGGCTTGAATTTGTATTCATAATTTTTAGATTCATTAATGTCATTGACAAATTCATTGGGAAAGTATTCATGGTGTGGCTGATCATCAAGAAGAGGTTCATCAATGATTTGATTGGTAATGGCCTGACCTTTGATAGAATTTTTGCAGTATGATTTCAAGATCAAATTCAGTCATAAGCATCAACCATCTAGTTATGTGGTATTTTGATAGGGTTTAGCATGTATGGCTTTAAGAGGATTGAAATTGGTGACAATGTATGTTTTTTGATTGAGTAAATAGTATCAGAGTTTGGAAGTAGTGAAGTACAACACACAACACAATTTTTTATCTTCAATGTAGCGTGTTTGGTATTCATGGAGGCTGTGAATAATGTAATACACGACATGTTCATGACCTTGATTATCACAGTGGGTGAGCATGGCTCCTAAGGCATGCTTCAAGGTGGAGATGTAGAGATAAAATGGATCTCATTCACAAAGTGGAGTTAGTACATGTGGTGATAATAGATACTTTTTTATTTCATCGAAGGATTTCTAGTATTCAAAATCCCAATGAAACACTATGTCTTTGTAGTGTAGATAGTTAAATGGTTAATAATGGTTGGAAAGTTGTGATATGAAATGCCATATGAACTTTAGTTTTCCTTATGGACTGCATAACTATTTGAGATTAGAGAGTTGAGGCATTTCGATGATTTCTCTGACCTTTGTGGGGTCAACTTCAATTCCATAAAGAGATATGATAAAGCCCAAAAATATTCTGGTGAGGGCACCAAAAACACATTTTATAGGATTGAGGCAAAGACAAAATTGAATGAGATGGGTGAAGATGGATTCAAGGACATTGAGATGATCCTTCCATGATTTAGATTTTCTAAGGAGATTATCAACGTAATATTCAACAATTTTATGAATGATATCATGGAAAATGCATGTCATAGCACATTGTTATGTTGCCCAAAATTTTTTGAGAGTGAATATCATAACGTGAAAGAAAAAGGTTCCCTAAGGGGTTATAAAGGTGGTTTTATGTTGATCTTCAGGGGTGATAGGGATTTGATTATAACCAGAAAATCCATCCATAAGGGAAAGCATTTTGTGGCATTTTGTTAGGTCTACAAGTTGATCTATGTTTGGCAAAGGGAAATCATATTTTGGACAAGCAAGATTGAGATCCCTGAAGTCTGTGCAGATAAGAATTTTTCCTAAAGTTTTAGTTACTAGTACAATGTTGGAAACCCATTGTGGATAGTCAATGGGTATGATGAATTTGGCGGATAGAAGGCATTACAATTCTTCTTTTACAAAAAGAGCCATATGTGGGTGCGTCTTACAAATATTTTTTTTGACTAGTTTAGCATTAGGATATGTGACAATGTTGTGTACGATGATGTTGAGATTGATCCTGAGCATATTGCTATATGAACAGATGAAGGATTGACTATATTTTTTTAGGAGTGTGGTAAAATCACTAAATTACTGTGGATCGAGGGATTAGCCAACTTTGACTATGCAAGGGTCCTGTGGTGTTCCTAAGTTAATATTGAGTGTGGATTCATTAAGAAGAGTAGGTGTTTCGGGTGGTAGTGATTTTTGAAAGTAACAATATTCTTCTCCCATATGAGATAGAATGTCTTGGTCATCATGACATTGAAGGATGTCTATGGTGAGTAAGTCTTCTTGAACCATTTCTAGGTGAACAAGTGGTAGAGATTTAGCTGAGTGGCTAGATTGATATGTGAGTGCTCTCAATGATATGACAATGATTAAAAAAAATTAGATGGAATAGGTACAACATCATCTGTGTTTATAGAACCTTGAGGGTCTTTGGGTGGTGATTCTGGTTGGGAAATAATTATGGAGGTTGGTTTAGAGGTAGTAACTTCACATGTTATAGAAATGGGTTTCTTATAACTGAGATTGATCTTCTCATATGGTTTAAGATAATGTAGAACTGACTGATCATGGATACATTGTTCATAATGCCAGAGACCAAATCCTTTCCATGCACACTGATGGAGATACATACGAGAGAATTTTAGATTATCAAGGGATTTGAAATCCATTGTGAAAGGCATGGTGTGATGTGGATTGATAATGTGAGATGACAAATGGTCACGTCCTCTATAGACAAGGTTGGTTTTAAGATAAATTGGACCATAAGAGATAATATCTCCTATGTTAGGGTCATACATGGGTTTTTTAGGTGCCCATATGTTTTCAGTGAAGGGATAGAGTTGAGCATGAGGAGGTGATATTTCCCAAGCATGAGGCACTTCATGTCTTTGCCAAGAGAAGAATATTCCAGTAATGATGAAGAGGGGATATAAGTGCTAGTATATTCTTGATAGGATGATTCTGACATGGACGTAGGTATAAGAACATCATTTGGGCAATACATCATATAGAGGTCAGCAAATAGATTCATATCAATAAGGACAGTAAGAATTTGGCCTTGATGTTCATACTTGAGACAATGACGAAGGGTGAAAGGAACGCAACACATGGTTCGTATCCAAGGGTATTCTAGTAACATGTTGTACTGAAACTTTCCTTCTATAATGTAGAAGAGTTCAAGTAGATTTTTAATACCAAACTTGCATGAAAGTATAACCGGGCCTATGGTAGGTGCGATAGTGTTGTTGAAAGAGCATAAGAGAACTAAAGTCTAAGTGATAACAATTTTAGGTAGTTTAAGTTGATCAAAGGAAAGGGATGATATGACGTTGATGTCAGCATAACTACCAATTGTAACCCTTTTGATAGATGTGTCATTTATTTGCACAATTACGAAAGTGGTAGGTCATGATCCTATGGTCTAAGAGAGGGAACTTTGGATGTTTTGAATGAGATGGAAGTAAATGCTTTTACGGCACCTAAAAATTTTTTGAAAGGTGTTAAATAATCTATTAGGACAGTGATGGATTGGAGGACCTCTAACATGGCCTATTTGTGGGTGGGTGAAGTCTGCACAAGTTCATAAAGTGACATCCCAATAGGGGATTGTTGTATTTGTTTAATAGTTACCTTATGAAATGTGGTGAGTGGAGACGTAGCTGCTTGTATTAAGACTCTAAATTTGGATGATGTTGTTTGATTAGGATCTCTAGGAACCAATGAAATGGAAACTCTAGGTTTATCAGATGGTGTCAATAGTTCTAGAGGTGAAAGTATGGAACTAAATTCTTTATCTTTCTTAGATCCAAATGGTTCTTTGTTATATTATTTCATGTGTGTGGTGACATGACACCATGGACACCAGTGAACTACTAATCTTTTGAACCTTTTGATGAAAGGCTCTCCAATCCTCTATGGTATGGCCTCGTGTTCTATGGTAATCACCAAAATTAGAAAAGTTCATACCATGTGGGTTTCCACCCATGATGACTTGATGATCTTGGAAGGTGGTAATGTAATGAGTGCTTCTTGTAATAGGTTATCCAAAATGGTGGCATAACGTCCATTAGGTCTGAATGTATCTGCACATTCATTTTTCTTATGGAGAGGTGCAACGGGTTGTTTGATAATGCTTTTCTTACTTGGTGGACGCCGAGGTCTTTTGGATATTGCACCAAGTGGATGTGGTGGTTGAAAAGTATAGTTAGGTTGTATAAGAGGTGGAGGGAAAGGATCAAATGTGGATGCCCACTATGGGGTAATAGATGTAAAATATGGACTCACGGTGGGAGTATGATGTGTTGGTTTTACCCCTATAATGATAGGGTGATTAACTGGTATGGTAAAAGAAGATTCATACAGAGGGTCTAAGTCCAGGGGGAGATAAGGATGATTTTTAGGATTTTGAGTAATGCTTTATTTGAGGTGGTCTCATAGGTCTCAGGTCTGATGTGAAAAAAGGATTTCCAAAAGTAGGTATGCCTCTTAGATGGAATGAAGGAAAGAAAGGAGGAGGACCATGGAAACAATAAGTTTCATCATAATAAGGACTATTAAAGACTTAAAATACACCTTGTTTATTAGGTCCTCTTGATACTATAGATAAACAAAGTGTATTCGTTGAATTCGACACTAGCGAAGGAGGAGATGTTTGGGTAGTGTGGTCTAAATGATTTGTATATTTCAGGATTTTTTACTTTCATAGATTCGGTATGAGACATGTCTTATGGTTGGCTTGGGTGGGGATTGTTGTGCTAAGAATGTTTCAAGTGGTATCATAATTATATTTTTCAAATTTAGGTGTATCGGCGCTAATGCAGTCATGTTGAGAGGGTAAGGGTATGGACTTGGTAACAGATATCAGATGAGAATGCGGGTATGTCTTTAGTAGACAAGCGGTGGTCTCGATAGTTTCAAGCTTCTCAGATTCTATCTTAGACTCCACAGGCTATAGGTGATCTGAGACGTAGAGAAACTTTGAGAAATTTTTTGAACAGGGGATATTTCTATGAAGATAGTTTCAAACTCCCTGAGTGTTGGTGTTGATTCTGTATATTCTTGTTTCATTATGGGTTATGAAGTGGTTAGAGGGACGGGCTCAATTATAGTTATCGTATTAATGCTATGAACAACATTTTTTTTTGGTTGTTCGAGAGGAAGAGGGGTGATTTGGAAAAGGATTCTTGAATATGTTGAGGCCTTGGTTTGGGGGTGCATTTGGATTATTTAAGTGAAGTTCACCCTTGTCGATCAAGTCTTGAAGCACATTGCGGAATGTGTGACACCTTTTGATGTCATGACCATTGACCATATGAAAATTGCAGAAGTCATTATCTTGATACTAGATGGGTTTTGAAACTGATATGTTGATGGTTTGAATGGGCAGAATTGATATTAGATTAGATGCAAGAAATTTATAAAAAAATACACCATAAAGTTTGGCTATGGGTGTATAGTTGCATTGTTGATGAAAGCATTTAGTAGTTGGATTTTCCTTGGGAGAGGACTTGACCACAAAAGTATTGATAGATCATTTAGAATTTTCTGAGTTGAATGGTGGCTAAGATGGGAACTCCATTTTTGCTTTCTGAGGATGAAGTTTTACCCTAACATTTTTTAGGGATCACAATTATAACTTATGGGCCATGGTAAAATCCTCATCGAAAGTTTATAATGACTAGATTTACAAAGTAGATGAAATGTGTTTGGCACATACACATCAATTTTTTTGATTAACTCTAGTTTTGATAGTGTAAAGGATTTTTGATTGGTAGTGACCCTCCAACGAGCTACAAAATAAATGATGGATTCATATTAAAATTCTCTAATGGCATACAAATCATTAATAGTGATTTTACGGGCTATGATTATCGAGAAGTGGTCTAAGAAAAATTGTGCAAGTTGTGCGAAAGAGAATAGTGAGTGATGTGGGATGTTGTTATACCAGTCTAAGGTAGGACCAATTAGGGACATAGGAAAGGTCCTCAATATGAGGTCTTGATCATGAGATATTAGATAGCATGCATGGAAAAAGGTGTAGATGTGTTGTTGGGGATCTTATTTGCTATCAAATGTAGTCAGTTTTGGAAGATTCCAGTGAGGTGGATGTGGCTTGTATGGTATAGAAGGGTGAATGGGATCATTAAAAATTTGGTCATAGGAGAGTGCATTCTTAGATGTTTATGAAGTGGATTCTAGGCTAGATATGTGGCCTAGAATGGATTAAAGAGGATCAACTTGCATTGATTGTTGTAAGGATGAGATATGCTGATATGAAGACTGATTGGGTTGTGAGTAGACTGGATACTACTACAGAATTCTCTGTTGGTAAGGGGTGTTCTATTGGGAGATGTTATGTTGGTATGGGAGGTTATGTTGATAGGGGTTATTTTTCTGCAAGGAATGGTATGATGGAATATTTTGTTGATATCTGTACTATTGAGGTATGTGTTGTTGATTTTGTTGGGGAATGTTCACATGGGATGAAAATCCTTGCTGCAAAGCGATAGGTTGAATAATTTGGTATTGCAATGTCATGGATGCATGTGTAAGAGGTTGTGAATATGTGGGTGTTTGTTGAGAAGACATAGTCAGAGTGACGAAATATTGAGAATGTTGTGGAACACTTTGTCGTGGGATACCGTGTAGTGGAATGTTCTATAGAGGTACAAACAGGGATACAAAGATTAGTGGATGTGAAGGTTTTGGTATGTATTGTGAAATATGATATGTACTAGCAATAACACTATTATTAACTAGTGGTGTTGTTGTGGGGATGGAAATAGTGATATTTTGGATGCAAGTAGTAACTTGTTAGGAAGACATAACCATTAAAGGGGTGATGGAACTAAAATGAGGTATTGGTACGTATGAGGTGATTGGAGGAGTAAATGATGAAGTAGTGACATTTTTTAAAGGAAACATGGATCTTACAGAAGGACTTGGAGAAGATATGGACTCTTGAGAAGAGGAGTTTTATGATGAGATCATGTGAAGGTTATAGGTGGGAGCTAATGAAACATCAGATGTCTCTAGTTGACTAATGGAAAATTAATCGTTAAAATTCTCAAATGGATTTGTAGAGGTGAGAGGTGATTGCAGTTGACTACTATTTGATGTTTCAGATGGAATTGAGGTGTATGGATATAACTGTTGGACAATAGAGTCTTGATTTTGATCAATAAGGCTTGCAATGGTAGAAGATGGATTGTAGGTGTATCAGACATATGGAGGCATGAATGGTTACATTTGAATGTTTCTTACTACTGGATAAGTGTTAAGGGAAATGGGTTTTGAATCTAACATCTCCTCAAATATGGGGTCTCCCCTATTGTAGAAAGGGATTTAAAATGTTTGAGGATAGGAAGAAAGAGAGTATTCCTCTTCTTGAGATCTGGGGGAGGGAAAATTTGAATATTATATCGATGTGGGGAATGCAAGAGTTTTTGTCCTATTGTATTACTATAATTGGCCCCTACATCATGCCAAGTTTTTTGAGGGTCTGAAAATGGGTTAGATGTGTTTGTTTGATAGTCTAGAAGTTATTATTGTGTAGGGGTAAAATTTTTTGAAGTGTCGAATGTAGGTGGGGTGAACATGTTTTCAGGGATTTGATTATGGGCTTATTATATGGTAAGTACCATAAAAAGAAAACACACAAAAAACACCCAAAAGAAAGGAAAACAAGTGGATGTGTTGTTTTACAAACAATAAGAAAGAAAAATTAGAGAGTTATTTAATACTTATCTTGATTAGTTATAAAAAAATGAAATGTGTATTATGGCGAACAGGGGTCCTAGGAAGTGGTCATCTAGGGATGGTTTTAGGTATGTTTTAAGGGCAGAGTCCTTGATATACCCGAAGGTACGTGAGGCCTAAATTTTTAGTGCTGTCAGTATGAGCGTGGTATTGGGGCCTACCCACTCACATCATGGTCCCACTGTGATAAGGTAGTTGGGTGCTGAGCTAATATATACCGACATATAGGAGATTATACTCAACCAAAACATTGAGTCAGCTTCCCTGTTGGGTGATGAAATCCCAATTAGTTTCATATGGGTGGGAGATGTTCAAATACGTTTTAGATTTTGATAGTGATTCAGTTGTGTGTGAGGGAGAATAAATGAATGCAACAAATTTTCCTCCATAATTAAACTATGTAAAGTAAAAAGGATGTGATTGTTCTATTTTTAAGGTTCCAAAATGAAGTGTTGATTTTGATGAAAACAAACAACCAAGAATACAAAATGTAAATTTAAAGAGATGGCTTTAAAACTTACCACGAAAGCACTCCTTGTTTCTTTTAATTTTAATTTTTCTTTTGATTTTTTGGAAATTATTGAAATTATTGCTTAACAAATCCAGAAGGTACAAATTCAAGAGAAAAAGAGCCTACAATTTGATTAGTAGAAGCAAGAAACAGAGAGATATTTTTCATATTGATGATAATATGTTAATAAAACAACACACGAAAATCGTTAGCAATTCATAGGAATCACAGGCAATTGATCCAATCAACAGTGATTGGCATTCAGTGAAAATAATAATCAAAATGATGAAATTAAACAAGGATTAGTGTCCCACTGATCATGCCAGAATGTATTGTATGGTTTTTACCTTTGGTTGTATTGATTTGGTTCAAGGGGTAATAAACAAGATTGACCTTGATATGGTGGGGTTTCTAGGGTACATACAATGTTGATTATGTTTTTATTGTGCACCATATGAAGTAATGGATAAAAGATTATTTTCTTATAAACAAACTTATAAAGATCATATTTAAATAAAATAATGTTATTACTCATAAAGATGGCTTTAAGATTTTATTGAATTTTGTGATTGTACTACAATATATTAGGATAGAAGTGTCACTATCACTTATTTAAATTAGGTATATAGATATCTAACATTAGTCATGGTTTAAAACCATAAATTAGACTCCTGGTCTATGTAAAGGTTCTTAGTCACATTAGAGGATACAAAATCAGTTATTTCTTCTTCCCTTGCAGTGATGTCATTATCTGGAATGGAAATATAATCCTCCACAAAGAAGTTAGAGGATTCTTCTGGGGTGTTGAAGAAATGAGTGAGGGGAGTGTTGGTTCTTGAGATACTGATATGGATGTGGTCTTTAGTTATAGGTTCTATGTTGTAGTTGTTTAACAATTACAATCCTATCTCGTAAGAGTGCTTGTATTGTGCAAGGTCTACATGAAGCCTTATAGATTCATTATATGCATCCCAAAATGCTTCGGTGGCCTCCTGTATGCACTGAGTGGTTATGAAGATATCTTCTAGATGGTGAAAGGGCATGTTTTGAATTGTGCAGATCTCAAGATCATGGAGGATCTCATATTTCTCCTAATAGAGTGGGTGTCGGATGACAGGAAATGCAAAAATATCTATTGTGGGATAATTAGAGCCTCCTAATGCCATCTTAAGACATCATGCTAGAAAAAATATTAGTAGATAACAAGAAAAATATTTGCATTTTGGTTAGATTTAGTAAGAAATAGTGAAAAATCCTAAGTAAATAAGAAACACTAGTAATTCAGGGAAATCACAGGTGATTAGGGTATTCGTTAGCGATTATTGTGAAACTTGACTATTTTTCTAAACAGAGTCAAAATCAATGATTTAGATATCAATTTTATTAAGAATAAAGAACTAGTAATGTGTAATTGATCTAGAAATAGAAACATACTTGGCTTTGGTTTTGAAAATGAACAAAATGAAAGATTTACCTTGCAGGATGTCGGGGTGATAAAGGAAATGGAAGCAAATGGTTGGAGAGGAAAATGAGAAATTTGTTGATGAATTTGAAATTCCTTAGAAATTGTGGTGTTGTGTTGATGCAGAATTCTTGAATGCATGATGAGATAAAAACATGACAGAGTGTACCTATAAAACTGGTGAATTCATTCCTCTTCCTCTAAAAAGGAGGTGTAAATGTTTGTATTTATAGATTGTTGGCGATCAGACGAATCACCGAAAATTGTGGAAGATATTTAGTTTAGCTTAGAAACAAGTGTTTTTTCTTCTATTTCGAGTGAGATAAATTTTAGGTATTTAAAGAGGTGACATTGGTAAATTTGGTTAGGATAGGAGAAGTTAGTCTTTTTAGCAGGTTTAATTAGTTAGTGTTTTTGAAATGTTTAGTTAATTTAGAGTTAGTTAGCATTTATGGAAGGTGTAGTTAATTAGGAGTAAGTTAGAATTTATGGATGGTGTAGTTAATTAGGAGTAAGTTAGTGTATAGTTAATTAGGAAGGTGGTTTAAGTGGTTAATGAGGTGTCATAGGGAGGTGTAAGAAGGGGGGAGATTATTTAAAAAATTAAATTAAATAATTTATATGTGAGGGGTGTGTGATTAATTAATTAACGAGGGATTATTTTAATTAATCAAAATAATTTAGATAATTTAAGAGGGTGCAATGTCATAAATGTGGTGTTTTTTGACAAAAGGTTCATTAAGCCGAGGGATGCAAATTTTGGTGTCTACAAGTGGTCACTAGCTATTATAAGTCATGGGCCTATGGTGTTAAATGAAAGTGTAAAATCCTCGACGTAAAGTTAGCTACCACTAACTATTATAAGTCATGATCCTTTTCTATTAAAATAAAGTGCAAAAGCCTCAATGTAAGGTTAGTGTTTACTAACTATTATAAGTCATGATCCCATTGTATTAAATTAAAAATAAAAACTAACAATAAATCCCTGTGATAACAAGTTCAAAGTGTGAATCACACACTTTTAAATGGAGAGCCTCACATTGTCAAATTTTTGAGACTCACACTTTCAAAGTTGCGAAAAATACAAGACTCACACTTTGAAAGTGCATGCACAAATTTTCCAAGCTACGAGACTCGTATACAAGAATTAATTACAAGCCTGAAACTATGAAAGCGTGAGCCTTGCACTCTAAAATTATGAGACCTACACTCTGAAAGTGAGAGCTATACACTGTGATAGTCTAAACCTCACACAGTGAAAGAATGAGGCTCACACTTTGAAAGTGTGAGCTTCTCACTTTCAAAGTGTGAGGATATAACTTTCAGAGTGTGATCCTCACACTTTCAAAGTTTGAGGCTCAAAATTTCATAGTGCAAGGTTCTCACTTTCAAACCTTAAATGCTACTCGTGTTATTTTGATTTCTGGTGGAATTTATAATAAATTTACGTTCTCACCCTGAAATATATTTGGTAACAACTCAAGTATTGTTTTCTTAGATTGTACACGAAATTAAGTTCACTAGTGTTTATTATTATAAATTATATCTCCGAGTAATCATTAAAATAAAACAATATAGTTGGGAGTTTATGTCTATCTAAAATTCTATTAATGTGAAAGATAGTAGAATTCATGCTTGTAAATTATTCCATTATCCATATAAACAACGAGTCACTTTTGTGAGAAAGAAAATGAAATAATCCTTTGACACATTGAAAGTAAAATGTTTTTCAAAAACATAGTCTTACAACCTTGGAGATACATTGAAACAATATTTTATAGTTTACATCAATCAAAAGACTCAATTGTGCCACAATTTTATTATTTGTGAGTCAATAAATGCCAACACCTTTTCCCCAATATTATCCCATGTGAATGAGCTACATTTGCATCACACCCCTTAATGTGGTATAACAATTTTCTTCTTTTTGTTTTCACAAGTCTCCCTCTTGTAGCCCATTCTCTTAGCCTTGTAAAAGTGCCAAGACCTTACAACTTTGAGTTATTGGCCACAACCTCCTTCAAGTCAACAAATCTAGAAGAGTTATTTTGTAACTGTATACATCAAATTTTTCATTAAGCCTTAATGTACTTGCGTATTCTGGGTCAATGTAACCAATGGTACCCATAACATAGGTAGAGGTATGGTTTCTAGCTAAGGGAATGCACTTGGCAATGATTAAGTACAAACAATTTGCCTCAAAATTATAATCCAAAAGAATGTTAGAAGTCTTCACATCCTTGTGAATAATGCGTGGCTTACCGTCATAATGAAGATATGGTTATCCTTCTTCAACATCATGAGAAATATTTAGCTGAGTGTTCCAATCTAGCTTAATCTTCTTTGATGATTCTATATGAAAATAAAAATTAATAAAAGACTAGTTAGATTTTCCATTAATCCATTTTAATATAAAGGATAGAGATTGATTGGATGCTTCTATTTCAAAATATGAATCTACAATGTATAGATCCAATTTTCTTCATAACATAATGAGTTTACTCACCATGCAGGATGTCCCATAGACTCTCATTTACCATGTAATAATAAAACAATAGGTTTCCAAGTGGAGAAACTGAATATCCATTCAGACTCTCAATATTCCGATGCTTGATGCTTCCAACTATTTCCACATAAATTTCAAAAGAAAGCAAGCTCAGTGGGTAGTGACTGTACATTATCTTTATAGAAATTGGTTTATAATTCTTTAGATCACATTTATAAACAATGCTTCTAAAATAGTAGCTAATTACATATTTCTCGTTTATATTTTTTGTGATTTTCATTGTGTCATCATACATGTAAAGATCCATGTTGTTGTGTAGTATAACCAACCTTGGAGAAACTAAATGTAACAAATAGACGTGTCAATAAAGAAATTGTAATAAGATATTTCTTTCTAATTTATTGTTTGATAATCTATACAATATGAAATCATGTCTAGTCATATTAGTTTTAACACCTTGCTCCATTCTATTTTTAGATCCTTTTGTAAATGCATTCATATGATTTGAATGGTACACAACTAATAATAGTAGCATTAAACCCAAACAAATGCAAATAATTTCTGGTTTTGATATGTTCATTACACTGGGCCACAATTTTTTTTACACAACATCATAAATACCCAATTTTGCCAAATTTTTGATAACAATAGAAGAATGTCTCTACACCTGAGCTATTTAAAAGATAGCTATTATTTCTTGCATCAGTTAATTCATTATATCCAAAAACCATAAGAAAAAAACTTAATTGGTCCGTAGAGAAACTTTGTGAAAAAAATTGACAAATTCAAACAAACCAAATTTAATAGCAATTAATTATTTAAATTACATAGTGCAATGCATAATTTTTTATTTATTACTAATTTCTTGTTTTTAATAACTAAATGAGGGTTGAAGGGTCCCTTTCCATTTACAGTAAATATATAACAAGAGGATCAATCTAAAAAATAGAAAAATCCATCAATACTTTGATGAAAAAATGCAAAGGGCCTATGCCAAAAACACAAGTGGTTGGGAATACAAAAAATGCCAAACTAATAAGACAAATAGGATGATTTGATAACAATGGAACTGGATACACTATAAAACAAAAAAAATAAAGATACAGACTAATAGATTTTAGAAGAACTTATGTAACTGAATCAAATGACACATTTGTAACCTCAAGTTTAATGGGGATTAAAATGGTTTCCGTGGGAGGCTCTGGGAAAATATGCTCTTTTATAACAGGAACCCGAATATTTAGCGAATTGTATGCCTCATGACCTTGATTGCAAAGAAGATACCAATGTTTTGCTTCCTGTTGTAGTGGAGCAAAAATATCATCCAGGTTAGGAAAGTGGAGTGAAATAGGTCCCGCCCTCATTCTCTCACCCTATTTGGACACCCCAAATATGAAACCCATTAGGATGTCAAACCGTTTGTACAAATCTCCAAAAATGGCCACGTCCATCAAACCTTTTTATATATAATGAGTCTGAGAAAGGAAGGAATAAGATGCACTCGATGGATTTTCCATTTCCGCTTCCATGCCAACCCTATACGCTGGCTTAATCCAGTGATGACCCATATCCAAAGCCTAATTATTTTCTAGATGTGTGATAAGAATACGAAAAATGAATGTTGAAGTAACTTCTACATTTAACCTCAGACATCCCCCTAGAGAAAGATAATATTCTCCAAGAATTCCCTCAATAATAACCATGTATTTCTATGATTCAATCTAAAAAATGGATTTCAAATGTGTTGAGTAGACAAAGTGTTACTCTAAGGAAAAGGAACAAAAAGTATGCATGTGCGGGAACAAGGCACATTTTGAGGCACGGGAAGATAGGAAAGGAAACACACGCCAAAACAGTTTGGCTCAGGACTTATCCGTTTTTTTGGATATGGGCTATTTTTGGAGATAGCGTGTGGAGAACACATAGGGATGAAGACTTGCACTACGTGCAATAATATTTTAGAAACAAGCAGCTGATAAGCAACATGCATGGTTTGAGCTAATAAAAGGATGAATTCTTTCAGTTAACTATAGGACATATATTATTAGAACATTTGCATATATGCATACTTTTTTAAAGGTGCATGGCTATTATCAAAATGCGACCTATTTTAAAATGTGTATAGGTGGTAAAGGGCAAGTCCCCACCTCTATAAACATGTATTGAACTATGTAGTTTAGGGGGACTAAATTATTATAGAGTTATGTTGCTGGATCTGATGTGCGCATGACTTATGGATATAATTTATAGTGTAAGAAGCTTATGTGTTTTAAAATGTTTAATGTAATGGATAATGGTGTTAAACATAACAAAATATGGTTCATATATCGTTAATTTTATTATAGTTTTTATTTAATTCACGATTCTCTAAGATCTAGTTCTGGATTATGCATTGTGGAATGTTTATGTTTAATTATGGATTTGAATATGGTTTTATCACCATCACACTAACATATTGCGCAAGAAACTCTAAAGAGGGGCCTGGTACATTTACACGCTATGGGTGAGCTCTCTGCTCAGGCTGGGTAATGTTCCAACATGCTTGGGTTTTTAACAGTAGATTCTAGGCTGCATCATTAGTTCCATTTCTGAGACCTCTTTTTCATATTTTTTTAGGATGTTTCATGATGAATATGTACCTATTGAACCTAGAAAGTTTTGAGGAGTGGATAAAAGATCTGGAAAAAGAGTACGCTTGGAGGTTTAAAACTGGATCTGAGTTTGACACACAAACATAGGTGGAGAAGAATTTGTATGAGATTTTCTTTGCTATATTTTTGATAGAGCTGTTAGAGTGGCTGGTTTGTTATGAGTCTAAATGGAATTAGAGGTATCACACACTTGTTTGGATGTAAGAAGAATTTGAGGCCCTCTATGATGCTGATATGATTTGGATGCGTGCTGTGGAAACTTAGTTCTGTGATGTTCTAAATAACTATATTTTATAGTACTCAATTTCTACTTACTCTTTCCCAAAGGTAGATAAGTTCCAGTTTTTGCGTTATCCTAGGGGAACCTGTCTGTAAGGTATTCCATTGGTGATCAAAATCTTAATGGTAACCCTGAACTTGGAAAAAAAGCTTATTGCTAAATAAACCCTACCATGCATGGGAACAGGAGTAGGTTTGGTGAAGGATGGCGGACCTAGTGGTAGAGAGACAAAGAGAAGAAAGGCATATTGAGTATAATGAGGTGCGTGGGAGGGATATAGAGAAGAAAATTGATATTATAGAATGGATGGAATTGAGGAGAGAGATGGCTCGTGAAGGATCTGGAGCTCACATAGAAGGCATGGAGATAGAGAATATGGAACTCCCCCATTTGGGAAAGCATGACAAGAAAATATTCTTATCCTCATATGGGATCGTGCCAGTAGAGATGAAATGGGTCACAGGTGTGCATCTGAATCTACCTAGCAACTTATCCCTTATGATTAGTTTTCCAGTATCTAATACAACCAGTAGTCAACAAGCTAGTTTGGGGAGTATCAGAAAAGGTTTAAATAAAGTAGAAAATACATCTATGGCTAGGAAAATGTCTTATTTTTTATTTAGAGGTAATGTTTCAGGTACATTATCAACATAAAACTCAAGCGCGTAGAATTTTGGACTCACTTCTAGGAGTAGTACCACCTCGTAGACTGTAGGAATTCATTTTAGTACCACTATTAAGACATAGGGTAGTACAACCACTGGTCCACTATTGGCTACATGTGGAGGATCAGGGGGCATAGGTGGCTCTAGTTATGGTGGATCTAGTGGGTCTGGAGGTAGAGGTAAAACATGAGGTTTTGGATTAGGTAGGCATGGTCCTCACCAACCCTAGAATATTTACATAGAAATGTCGCTTCATCTTCTAGACTATAGGGGAATAGAAGATGCTACTGAGAATGTGCACATGTGTGAAATAATTTGACGCATAAAATGAATTACAGCTTTTGAGCATAAGGCAAGTTAATTTAAAACTACATTGTAGGGATGCATTCACAGTTGGTATAAGAATTTTGACCCCGATAAAACTTGTGTAGACTATGCAGCACTACGAGGTGCTTTCCTTTAGGAGTTTCATATCCCTAAGTTCGAGCAGAAGAGTATAAGCATGGTCAAGGATATTAAGTAGGGTAGTACTGAAAGTGTTAGATAATATGATTCCAATTTCAAAATTTTTTTTATTAAAGATTTTTTATGATATCCATGAAAACCAACATGCATAGTGGTTCATTGGGGGCTTGATCACACCGTTTAGGAGGGCACTGTCACATAAGACATATATAGACTCACGTGAAGAAATTGAAGCAACGTTACATGCTGAGGCAATCATAAGTATAGACATTGGAGTGGTACCACTCTTGGAAGCATAGATTGCAGCTATGACGAGGTAGTTAGAGAAACTATCGGCTAATTCAACACACGAGACACACACTAGGATTTGGTGTACATATTATGAAGTGGAAGGGCACACTAAAGATAATTTCCCTTACAGGTAAGTAAATTCATTATTGCTAGACTATGAGATATTTCATTTAGACCATGATGTAATAAAATGTCCATTATTACAACACACGATTAGAAAGAATATATCTTGCTATTGTAAGATTTACCAGTCCACGACTCACAATACAGAAGACTACAGGTTGATTGGTTAGATCCATGATGCTATAGATATTGGTGTATGTAAGATAGTAGTATCAGATAATTCTAAAAGTAAAAGTGAGCACCATGATCGTGATCACACTAAAGGGTACTACGATCAGAATAAAGGGAACTTTGAAGGAATTTGTGGCAGAGGTCGAGGATACCATGGTCAATTCAGGGGCCGAGGTTGTGGTGGTTGGCGAGGTGAGTTTACTCGTGGAATGTGTTATACACGTGGATATCTTGATCACTACAAGCATGAATGCCCATAGAATATTACTTGTTTCTTTTACGGGAATAATCATAACTATGAGGAATTCCTATACTTATATGAGAATCTTAACAAACAACATAAATAGAAAAATAAGGATGCATGGATGGTTATGATATAGTGCACCATATAAAATTAGTGGATGCCAAAGTTGGCACCGAAACTTGAGGTAATACCTATAAAGATTACTACACATCCTGATGCTTCACATGCTAGAGAGATGTTACAACAAAATCCTACCATTACTAAGGAAGAGGTTTTACATGTAAGATATCTAGATCCTACACATCAGAAGGAGGTTTATTAGGAAACCATGGAGGTACTCAAAAATCTTCAGGGTGAAATATAGTGTTTAAAGGAACAATCACAAAAGTTGGAATAATAGAAGGAAACAAAGACAATCTAGTCAAGTGTTGATGATTTGAAAGAGATGTGCAAGATGCTACACCAGGAGAATATTATTCCATTACTAGGGAATTGGTTAAAGGGAAAAACTCTGCATGTGGGTATTGAGAATGGATGACAAATCCTACATGCTAATTTTCCCCCTCATAGCTTAGATTATGACAAGGAGATCACTCTGAATGTTGTTATGGATGGATGGCTTTTAAGAAATATATTGATTGACATAGGCTTGAAAGTGAATGTGATTACTTTAGATGCATTTTTACAGATGGGAAAACCTCCATTACATCCATCCTCTAATATAATTTTTATGGCTAATTGAACTAATGCCACTCCGATCAAAGTTTTAAAGGATGCATCCATTACTATACAAGGGGCCAAGTTTTCTGGGGACCTTGAG